>NJDC01012387.1:12574-23599 GCA_002245475.1 Calephelis virginiensis | reverse complement strand
AGATTAGTTTACCTGGCTGTTATTTTAGATCAGTTTACCTGGCTGTTATTTTAGATCAGTTTACCTGGCTGCTATTTTTTATTAATTAACAAAAATATGTTAATAACGAAACTTTAGAAAGCCTGTCTTTATATTGGCGGCTATAGATATCGACTACTGACTGTCAATATCTTTCGTGTAAGTAACAGTTTTAATATGACTTTAGTTATACGTAAATGTATTAACGTAGGTAATAATTAAAATTAAGGATATTAAAAAGTTCGCCTCTGTGGTCTAGCGGTTCAGTTGTTGGACTTGACTGCGTGGGGTCCCGGGCTCGAATCCCGGGTCGGGCAACAAAAAAGAAAATTGGGTTTTTCCTGGTTGTGCCTTTGTGTACCTATTCAGGAACATACACGTGAAGAAACTTTTTAAAAGTACGAGTATCTTTACGCCCATATCCCCGGACACATATCTAACTTTTACTTTTTTTATGATATTGGAAGGCAAACAAGCAAACGGATTTCCTGATGGTAAAAAATTCACCCCGCCTAGAGACACCAAAGGTCGTAATGGTGCGTTGCCAACCTGAGGCCGGAATGTTAGGCCTCGAGCAAAAGTAAGTTTACCGGCTACCTTACCCTCCAAACCTGAATACGTCATGATGTTATGGCGGCAGGAATAGGAAAGGCGGTGGTACCAATCCGGGCGCGTCGCTGCGAAACTCTACCACCTAGTCAGATGTCACAGTTATGGTATCTATAGGCCACGATAATCTCTTACCATCAAGAAAACCGTGTGCTTATTCGTTGTCTTATCTTAATATATATAATGTATGGGTTATGAATGTGAAGGAAGCAAGACAGGTTTGTCAGGATCGTGAGGTCTGGCACTCGATACTCTCTGCCTACCCCGTAAGGGACTTGGCGTGAAGATATGTATGTATGTATGTATGTATGTATGTATGTATGTATGTATGTATGTATGTATGTATGTATGTATATAATTCTTGTTTCGTGTGTTTGTCACTGAACTCCTTCTAGACGACTGGACCAATGTTGATGAAACTTTTTGTGTGTGTTCAAGGGGATTCGAGAATGGTTTAGATTCACGATTTGATTAACTGGAAAATATTTTTTTTTATTTGTCGTTGATTTTGGAATGTTTTACATTGGGTCCGGCAGACTGCGTTACTATCGAAGCATTAATGTCAAGCGATACCAAGTTTGCTGGGTCAGCTAGACTATATACATATATAAATGTCAATGCCACTTTTCGTTATAACTTTACAACTCAAGAACGGGCTCACATATCCAAACCAAACTTTTAGGCTTTATTTGGACTATTTAGTAGATGATTTATGTGAAGTTTGCATAAAATCGGTCCAGCAGTTCTTCGTTTATCACATTTTTTGTAACAAATAAATTCAATAAATGGCGGATCGTTGGGTTTTTTCTATCAAATTGAAACTTTTTTGTTTTTTTTGTTTTATTGTCTTAGGTAATTCATGCAATCATAAACCTAACGAAGCAGGTACTGGGCCGCTAGATACTTATAATATATAAATACTACCAGTGGCCTTACTAGACCCCATTACCTACATGATTCAATTTGATAATATTTATCCTACATTATAAGCTACCAGGCAGGCTGGCGAAAGGTCTTTTCTACTCAGAGGACCCGGACCAATAAGATTTCTACCGCAAGTTCGATAAGCCAATCACATTCATCTTGCTCCTGTCACTTACACGAGTCAGTCGTCAAAAGGACATTTCTTGCTTAATATCTGCCAGGTCCAACCCACACTCCACACAACAACCACTACTAATATCCGCCGGATATCTCTACAGGTTGAGGTCTCAATGGCAGTGGCAGTGATAGCGATAAAAAAGTGACAACAGACGTGTATTTTTTATCGTTGGAAGTTGTGTGCTAGCTTGCTTTTTCGTACCGAAAGCATACACACATTTTTTGCTGACCTTGTCGGTTGCATCGAAACTTATTACACTTACTTACTTTAAAGTAGTACAAGACTATTTCTAAACAGAAAATTTGCAAACTTCAAACGTCTTTTTCTCATTTTTTTTATAAAAGCGACATTGCCCAGGCTAGGTTAAGTGCTTAGTTGGCCATAGTTTTGTCATCTATTACATTGTGGGTTTATGTACGTCTAACGCACATCTAAGTACGGAATCAGCTAATCGTGGATAAATGTACTTATTTACTTTCACTAGACGCACTTAGTGTTACATAAATCTCATTAACAGCGGCTCCAGAAAAGGTCTTTAAAAAAATCTACTTGTGCCTATTTTACTGAGAAAAAAAGCATATTTAATTTTTACTACTAAAAACTTATTGCTCTGACTGAGTACTAAAATCTATCCAATATTCTTTCAATCAGATTTCTCAATGACAGATGCTCTATCAGCGGTTTTCAGTATTCTTATTATAATTTCAGTAATCATATTAATTGTTTGGTTTAATTCCAGCCGCTGATTCCTACCTTCGGATATCGCGTCAGAGTTTAAAGTATCGTGCTCATCATCTTGATGCGTGGAGATCTACAACATTTCTTACATCACACAACTACTTTGTGGAATCAGTTACCGAGAGCGGTATTCCCAAACGACTGTACACGGTTACGTTATTTTATTATGTTTCTATGCGAAAACATAATAAGTCATTTTTTTAATTCTTCTAAAATCACAATCGTTTTTTTGTTGAGGGTCAACTTTAGAATTAAGAAGCAAGAGATTAATGCTGGAGATTGAGAAGCATATCCTCTACTAAATAATACCAATATAGTCCGTTCAATAACTACATGCTATTTTTTAAAAGGCTCTTTCTAAAAAAAAATAACCATTAGGCTTCTGTCGCAAAGGTAACAGATTTATATTTTCAACGCGTACGGCAAACGACAACTTCAACTAATTACGGATATACATATACCTACTTCCATAAATGTGCCCATTTATGGAAGTAGGTATATGTATATCCGTAATTAATATGGATGTATAGTATGTAGTCACAAGAGGTATTTCGTTCTATTATTACGCTAAAGCGCACGCTTTAAGACTGGACCCCTACGCTGAATGCAGTAACGTTTCTTCAATCTGACTTTCAACTTTAATTAGTGTGGCGCTGCTCCGAACAACTTTGAAATTGCTTCCATACGACGACGGAATTGTTCAATTTTTCCTTTGTTACTCAATAGGCTTTCGATGTCTGAGAGCATTACGAATGTAAAAGTTGGATTGTTTAGATGATTGTTACTCAATCTATAGAAATAATAACGTGAAGTTCTTTTTCCCTAAACTTGACGGTTGATTTTATTTGATCAAGCGGGTATTTGAGTATTTAATTACATTTTGAACACTTCTATTGGTTTAATTAGTCCGTCTTTGTAGAAGTATGACAGCGACTAGCACTAAAATCCATCCATTAAGAGTTTTTAATAGCAAAGTAGACAATTGGTGGGGTTCTATACTCGCACTTTGTTATTATGTTACTGTTGCTTAAAAAAATATCAATTCTTATTTCCAGTATTGATTAAACTTGCTATGTTTTAAGTATTCATTGCTATATATATTTAGAGCTTTAAAAATTAAAATTATCGTTTTTATATTTTAGAATTCAATACTGTCTCTACCATAATACCCTGCACAAGTACCACTTGTATGTGGTACAGGGTACCTAAGTAAAGTATTTTTATAATTCTGATAACTGATCCCTTTTGCCGTAATTAATATAATCACCGTATGTCTGCCTGTCTCTCTGTCTGTTTGTCATGCTTTCATGATTTAGCCTCTGGACTGATTTAGGTGATTTTTGATACATACATAGCAATAGACTTCAGTTCGAATAAGGATAACTTATATTTCAAAAGTTGGTTTTTAAAAAAAAATCGGTACTAGCTGGTAGAGTTTCGCAACAACTCGCCCGGATTGGTACCACCGCCTTATCTATTCCTGCCGCCATAACGTCATGACGTGTTCCGGGTCGGAGGGTAAGGTAGCCGGTAAACTAACTTTTGCTCGAGGCCTAACATCCCGACCTCAGGTTTGCAACGCACCATTACCACCTTTGGTGTCGCTAGGCGGCGTAAATTTCTTACCATCAGGAAATACGTCTGCTTGTTTGCCTTCCTATATCATAAAAAAAAATCCACTCTCATAAAATCATAATGGGGGTGAAAGTTTCTATGAAAATTGTGACAATTCCACATTGACGATATTGCTGTTAAATATTCTTCTAAATATTATAACGGAACTACCATTCCACTAAAACCTTAACGAAACCAGACACATCGCAAGAAATTATTCATACGACATGAAAAAATGATGTTTACTGGAAGAGTTGAGGGTTGTAGTCAACGTGAACGTAACCTCGTAACCTTAATTATAGACTGCACAACTTGTGTGTGGAGCACTCTTGGAAGAATAATGAAAGAGAGGTCACATCTGCCCTAAGGATGCGACTCAAGCTAGTATAGTTCCTAGTCAAGCTAGTATAGTAGTAAATAGTAGTAGTATAGTATTTCCCTCGTTTTGGTAGGGGTCCGCTAGGAAGAATATACTATCTACCTCTCTTCTAGGTAGCTCGTAAGAGGCGAAAATAGGTTACTGGTCATTGTGAACAAGACCACTGCTGGTAGAGAGCTGTGCTTAAACGTGCCCGGGTGGGGATCCATCGCCTTGTAATGCCTCTATAATGACTATATTATGTTCCGCTCTGGAGGGTAGTGTACACAATAGGCTTGACATCCACAGATAGGCTTGCCACAGAACATTGACGCACTCATAACATCTATGGTGTCCATAGGCCAAAGTTATCTCTTACCATCAGAAAAGCCATGCGCTTGATCGCTGCCCTTTCACCATAAAATAGTAGTAAGTAGCTATTTGGTTTTCTAAACTAGATGTGACACGTCATAGACTAGGACATAGAAAAGATAACTATTAATACCTACATCCGCAACACGATTTGATTCAAACTACATATATTTCATTGACAGGAAAAATTTAGGTTATATGCGTGAAGAACAGATATAACTCGTAAAAATATGAGTATTGATCGTAAAACCTCTACTGACAAACCACTATTTCATCTCTGGCTATAAATTTTATTACTGTGGAAAAATTATGGTGTTTGTGAGATGAATTAAAAACTCTAGTGACTCAGAAGATTTTATATCGATGTCCATGAATATTGTAGATTCATGTACTCTCTTGCTTAGTTTTCCTTATTTCCCCGTGTTTGTCCGGAATCCGTTACAAAATAGACCATCTGCTTTCCTGGCAGGCAGCTCGTCAAAGGCGAGCATAGGCTTACCGTCCCTAACACCGTGACATCTGACTAGGTGGTAGAGTTTCGCAGCGACTCATCCGGATTGGTACCACCGCCTTACCTATTCCTGCCACCATAACGTCATGACATGTTCCGGTTTGGAGGGTAAGGTAGCCGGTAAACTTACTTTTGCTCGAGGCCTAACATCCCGATCTCAGGTTGGCAACGCATCATTACCACCTTTGGTGTCTCTAGGCGGTGTAAATTTCTTACCATCAGGAAATCCGTCTTCTTGTTTGCATTCCAATATTATAACAAAAAAAAAAACAATTGAACTCCCTTCCTTACACTGTATTTCCAAGAGGCTTTGACAATTAATTTTTTTAAGAAGATTTAAAAAATATTTTAAAGCCGCCATCACATCGACAACTAATTATTGTGTTGTAGGTGGGAATTTATATTGATAACCCTCAAATTTGAAATAAGTATCTTCCGTGGTATCTTTTTTTAAAGAAAAGAAACACTTGTACTGTTTTACTTATCCTATTAATATTATAAATGCGAAAGTTTGTAAGTATGGATGTATGGATGTTTGTTACTCTTTCACGCTCGAATGGCTTAACGGATTTGTCTGAAATTTGGAAGACAGATAGATTGTGACCCGGATTAACATATAGGCTATTTTTAATTCCGATCGCACACCGGGTTTCTGTGAAAACGCGGGCGAAGCCGCAGGTAGCAGCTAGTCACTTATAATTTATTACACTTACTGTCAAACCACATTCTAGATCTACAATTATGTTCCAAGCTCGCATGCTTCAAAGGTAGCTGGAATAATTTCAGATATGGTAACATTGTGTAGGGTTAACACAACATTACATATAAGTAAAAAATATATATTGTAATCAAATAATACACATACGGTTTTTCGTTGTGGTCAATATTTTTATTACGACAAGAAATCAAAATCTCTCTAAGTAAACTTTTGTTTCACAAACATTTTTAAATTTAAAAAATACAAACTGCTTCCATCTTTGTTCATTTCCTTCTTTCTTTAGTTTCTGGCACTAGCGTTAGCTTTTACTTATCATTAATCAATTTGAAATTTGTAGATAACTATCTGATTTAAAATAAAAAAGTGTGTGTGTACTTATGTACACGCGTTAGAAGTTATACTTCTTCGGCGTAATAAGATAAAAATCTTTTTAAAAACTAAAATGTTATCTATAGCTAACTTCATAGCTAACTTCATCATGTCGGTTTTTCGTGACGGTGTGCGCGCGCATCGTAAAAATTTACCCTCATCATTTTTCCTAACGCACCAAAAGAAGTATAACTTAAAAAATCGCGTATAAATTATCCAAAATTAGAAATAAATTGTCAAAAATCATGTCTGGGTCTTGAGAAAAGCGGTGGCCTCACTTCTCAAACTAATTTAATGAGATATATCGGCAATGAGGATATACACGTTACATCGGAATAAGAGTATTCAAGATAACACTTTAACTGACTAAAATTTTAAAATTGTCACTAAAATTGACTACCTATTTAACGTATTATTGTATTCTCTTTGATATAAAGTAATTGAAAAAAAAGACCATCTTTTTTCCTTCGGTTGTGCCAAAAAGCGCGGTAATCACGAGCAAAGTTACAGATACCTGAAAAGTTCTTCTTCTTCTCTTAACATACTGCCCAGGACGACCAGTTACGGAGTTTCCAAACAACAACTAAACAAAACCGAACAAAATCTATATACGTAGGTATATTTATGAAAGTCATGCTAGCTATAGCTCAACTAACTATGTTTAGCTAGAGACCGGCTAATCCGATTTGGCCAAAAATTGATAGGGAGATAGCTTTGAATCAGCAAACGGACATTTAAGGGGCCATGTATGCTAAAATACGTCAGCGATATACTGTTTTTTTCATACAAAACAATTATGGATCTTGGCGATAACTGTTTCAGTTTTTATATTTTTTTTCAAATGACTTTTATAGTGTCAAAAATAGTGATTTGGCGCTTAAGACATTTACTTTTGAGCGCAATATTTCATAGTAATCATGGTACGGGGGAGTGCGCTGATTGGCTCTTCTGGCTGACTAAGTATGGGGCCTTAATACATTTTACCCAGTTCGTCCCTGAAAAAACTAGAAAAACCAACATTTTAATTTTTACCATTTAAACGGGTGCAACGTAGTTCGCCGGAGCAGCTAGTTATTAATAAAAGCTAACTGAATAACACGTACATATCTTGATACTAATTAAGGGAGTATCGAGTGCCAAGTGTCATATTTGTACAGACCTAAATTTCTTTACATACTATTTTCATACAAACACGCCGGTTTCTTAGTCGTTTCACATAATTCCCGGGTAATCCCCAGAGATCTAGTCATGAAATGTTACTTAACCTATTTATTCTCTGGGTATTTACAATTCTCCACATTCGCATTGTGTTTGTTTTGGTATGTAATTAAATTATTTCATTATTCCAACATAAGTTTAGGCAGTCATATTCGGCTTAGAGTTCGATAGTATTTGGTGTATAGAAACCCAATCGTAATCTTTATTTTAAAGGACTCGCGTACACGCCTAACTACGCTAACCAACCGTGAGGCTCGGGTTTGATTCCCGACGGGGGCAGGCATTTGTGTGATAAACATTTCCGGGTCTGGGTGTTTATTAAAGTTATTCTAGTATCTAGATCTATTTCTATGTATTAGAATCAGTGATTAACACCCATAACACGTGAATATAATTTGCTCACTTTGGTATTAGATTCAATTTGTGTAACTTGTACATGAATATTTATTATTTGTTAATATTTAATTAAATTTGTTTTACTTTTTATACATATATATATGCATATATATATATTATATAGCGTCAATATCAACACCGACTGGTTTGGAAGGGGCAGGTGATCTGTAATTCAAGTACTTGTACTTAACAAAGTCGCCAGACTCTCACAAAACCTGGTTTAAGATCCGTATATTTAAAATATTAACAAAAGTATACTTAATTTAAAAAACATTTTGAAAAGCAGTAATTAAATATATTATATTATTATTAGTTGTGCCTCGGGATCTCAGGCCGCAAGGAAATTGGCTACCCTGCCCTCCATTAAGGCATGACAATAACGGGCATGGCACAAATTTTGTGCCATGGTGTTTGGAATATACATTTCCTAAATTACTAAGTTTTGCTGGTAGCGATCGATGGGGTCATCACTCAACATCAAAACCCGAATATTAAAAAAAAAGTATCTTCACGCCCACATCCCCCTAGAGGTTGGCAGAGGCACAACCAGGGCACCCACTACTTCCGAAGACACTAAGTGCCACTATGTGATAGGTGGCAAGCCTATCGCCAACTGGGCACATGTCCAATCCCGAGCAACGTCTTTTTTATAAAAAAAATTGGAAAACCACAATTTTCTCTTTGTTGCCCGACCCGGGATTCAAGTCTAACAACTGAACCGCTAGACCACAGAGGCGACTAGTGAAATAATGATATCGTTATTTTCGATGATATAATTATTGAAATTCACATTTAAATCAAAATTATCGGGAATGATTTCAGTTTTAATTAAGTGGAACCACCAAAGCCGCAGCTACGCTTGCAAAACTGATTAATAATAAACACTTCAATTTTACAAGGTTAAACGAATCGCTGTGTACCGTCTACCAATTTTTAATTACAAAATAAATGGGATATATTTATGGGGAATCTATGGTGGTACACTCGTTGACCGCGTTCGCAAAAGTGATATCAGAGAGGGAATAAATGAAATTGAAAGAATGCGTAGGTGCCTAAATAAGTTAGGGCTTGCTTTGGCCATATGAAATGAGAGACATCTGTACTATATAAAATGACAATCAATATTTAGATACTAATACGTGATGCCAAAACTTTGGACCCCTTTTTACGAAAATTGCGCGAACGGAGGAGTATGAAATTTGGCACACTTATAGTTTATGTGTAGGAGAAGTGCAGAACGCTACTATTTTATAATAATAATAACGCTTATAAAGTACATTAAATCAAAAATAAAACATTACCAACACTACAATGCATTTGATACAAACAAATATATTGATGATAACGATAAAAGATCACAGATGATGCACTAAAAAGTTTGAAAACAAAGTAGTTGGTCTAGAGAAATGACGATGGCGTTCTTATCAACAAGATATTAAAATTTATTATAGTTGAATTTCTACTTTAAATAAATTTACGAAAGATTACCTAAATAAGACAGATAAACAACGGGACTGCGAATCGATATAGGTATCCGCCATCCGGGGAGATCTAAGTTTGCATTCCACGATCAACTTGCTCGGATTTTGTCTGAGTGGGTTGTATCTCCGAAACCAGCGTGTATGAAATGAGTAGCGAATGCTACTTGGATCTGCAAGAAATTGGCACTTGATACATTCTACCAAACCCGAAAGAGACTTAGCGTGACAATATGCATGTAAAGGTGTTGGTATATATTATGTGTTCGTGACAGTTTGAAGTTTTATTTATGAGAATGACAGTTATGATACCGCGTCCCATAATGTCCCATTATCTGCAAGTCTGTCGGCTAAACTGCAATACTAACGTTATAGTGATAATCACTTACTTAATACTTAATTTATTTATTCGTGTATTAAATTATCATAAAATCTCTTTAATCGACATTTTCCATACAGTCAATATGTCAGAATTCGCTAGATTATGTATTAAATATTTATAATTCCTTTGCTCTTCTTCAAGTTTAGTTTTCTTCAAGTTAGTTTTAAAAGTAGTTTTATTGTAAGCAAATTGCTTGCAAACTTATTAATAATATTGGTCTAGTTAATTAACGAATTTCTCATTGTAGCTGCATTATAATTGTGAATGTTGTATATATTTTTAAAGGTAAATAATCTTAAACAAAACAGATATGTGGTGTAATTAACAATGTCTAGTGATAAGCCAGTGGTGTATTTGTTTAAATAAATAAATAAATAAAAATACAATGAAATTTACAAAAACCCTTATAGATACGTTGCCCGACCCGGGGATCGAGCCCGAGACCTCAAAAAGTCAAGTCTAACGCCGAACCGCTAGACCACACAGTGCGTGTAACTTCTATTCCGATGCTTTCAAATGAGCTGCAAATCTGTAAAATGAGCTGATTGACTTTGAACGTCTGGATAGATAATCATAAAATGTTGCTAAGAATCATCTCGATTATGTCAGCTTTCATTTAAAAATCGCACCAGAATCCGTCCGTCCGTTGAAGAACTACGATGAAGCAGACAGACACACGTACTTATAGACGTGTCAAACTTATATCTAATAAGGGTACCCCTCGATTTGCGTCAAGGATAAAAACTCATTTCAACATTAATGCTAGTAAATGTTTATATAATGCAATCATATTATTTTTATTAAATAATGCCAGGAAAAGATAATAATTACAGTAAATTCATTTTACTTGTCAAATTCTGAAAAACAATATGACCAACTTATTTATAACCTAAAAAGAATATAAAAGAGAAATTCAAGATGGCGGAATTAAGGTGATTACCCACAGTCGGAAGTCAAACCTTAACAGACGGTGAACCTTATAAGGTTTGAACGCAAAGTAGGTAATAATCGGAAATGAGATATCAGCTCCGTATTGAGACATGAATAAACTTCGTAAACAAGATGAATTTTTCTCCAATTTGTATTAAGGTTTACACCTTGAAAGATACGAGCGGAGGAACTCTTCAATTTTGTCTAATGGA
>NJDC01012373.1:55135-79146 GCA_002245475.1 Calephelis virginiensis | reverse complement strand
CACTCAACACTCTCTGCCTCCCAAGGGACTTAGCGTGAGGATATGTATGTATATGTGTATGTAAGATAAGACAAATTTCATCCTAAATAAATATTACGTATTCTTTTTTTGTCGCCTCTGTGGTCTAGCGGTCCGGGTGTTGGACTTGACTGCATGAGGTCCCGGGTTCGAATCCCGGGTCGGCCAACTCAAAGAAAATTGGATTTTTCCAATTTTCTAATAATAAAAAAATGTTGGTCGGGATTGGAAATGTGCCCGGTTGGCGATAGGCTTGCCACCTATCACATTGTGGGACTTAGTGTCTTCGGCTAGTCGTAGGTACCTTGGTTGTACCTCTGCCTACCTCTTCGGGAATATGGGCGTGAAGATACTTTTTTTTTAAATTCTTTTTTTATGATATTAGAAGGCAAACAAGCAGACGGATTTCCTGATGGTGAGAAATTCAAGCCGCCTAGAGACACCAAAGATGGCAATGGTAAGTTGCCATCATAAGGCCGGGATGTAAGGCCTTGAGCAAAAGCCTTAGCCTTTTAACCGGAACACTTTAACGGCGAGCACTAACGTTATGGCGGCAGGAATAAGTAAGGCGGTGGTACCAATCCGGGTGAGTCGCTGCGAAACTCTACCACCTAGTAGGATATCACGGTGTTAGAGACGGTAAAACCAATGCTCGCCTTTTTCGAGTTGGCAGGAAGGCAGATGGTCTATTCTGCAAAGGAGTCCGAACCAACACGGGGAATTCAAAACAAATCCTAATAAGGCGTTGACGTGATTGATATATTATCAAATAGTCGCATGCTGTAAAAGTAATCATAAAAGAATGCGTTTACGCACTCGATCGCGTGTTCTTTAAAACAATGCGTGTAGATCATGGAGCATTTGCAAGACAAAAACTTATCGATTATTACCTTATTAGGACAATTCGCCTGCAGGCAAGAGGTAATTGTGCTGGCTACTTACGGCCAATATTAATAATCAATCCTAATCCAAAACTTGCGGTCCAAGATTAATATTTTGATTCATTTTTATGTTATTGCTTGCTAATAACATATCTGTGGATAGGATAAATATGGCAATTAGGTATGGGATAGGCCGCCGGATACGCAGCTATCTAGATTGCTTGAAATCCAGTAGATTGAGATACATTATTAACATTGGCCGATAATGAACCTAAGTATACCTATATACTAATACTCTATTTATATCATGGATAATCTTACATAAAGGGTTACATCTAAAGAACCAGCCAAATTTGGATAAACAGTTTGGAATCTATAACACTATTTTGATCGCCTCTGTGGTCTAGCGGTTCAGTTGTTGATTTTGACTGAATGAAGTCCCGGATTTGAATCCCGGGTTGGATAACAAAAAGAAAACTGGGTTTTGCCAATTTTGTAATAAAAAAAATTTTGCTCGGGATAGGATATGTGCACGGTTGTGATAAGCTTGCCACCTATCACATTGTGGGACTTAGTATCTTCGGCTAGTCGTGGGTGACCTGGTTGTGCCTCTGCCTACTTCTTCGGGGATATGGGCGTGAAGATACTAATAACACTTTTGATATAATATGAAAAAAATAAAAAAAAAATATTTATAATTTTAAGCGAAACTGGTAGGCTATTTACCTATATATTTTTAAAATAATAAATTATAAGCGATACCTAAACATTACAAGTGTTTCTTCACTTAAAAATATAAATGTTTGAAATTTTTGCGACGATGGAAAATATCAAACATAATTCATAGCCTTGTATTTTCGAAATACAACACAAAATCTTCTTTCCATACATCATCCAACTCACCAGATTTTATATAGCATGTTGCTCTACTTTTACATATTAGTTTAGTTAGGGAGATGTCCCAACACGGACTTGTTTTAGACACGTCCATTACATTTTATGCTTCACGGCAAACGCAATATAATAACATAATTATCTTTTCCCAACAAGACCTAGTATTCAACTAGTATGAATAATATATCTGTTACTTAGATCTAGAAACGTGGGAACCCTTGAAACATTCACTTTCCGTACTTAGTGTTGTTGGAAAAACTGCATATTATGTGTCAGTTTGTTACTTTTTATGGGATCATTATGAGTCGAGGCTTATTTTGGATAGCGGGACAAACGAACACAGATTAATAATCTATTTTAAATCGATTTATACAATTTGTTTAAGATTTGGACAACTTTTTTTATGATGTAGGAAGGCAAACAAGCAGACGGATTTCCTGATGGTAGATAACAACATAGACATAAGTCTACCTGTGCGAAGATGGTGTTTGCTGACAACCTCATTTTTGATATATTATTAAGTATAACTCAAAACTACTTATAGGATATAAAAAAATATGTGGGACTTTTTTTATGATATTGACTGGCATACAAGCAGACGGATTTTCTGATGGTAAGAAATTCACGCCGCCTAGAGACACCAAAGGTGGTAATGGTGCGTTGCTGGCAAGGAAGACAGATGGTCTTTTCAGCAAAGGAGCCCGGACTAACATGGCAACACACTACTTAAGTAATGTTATTTCATGCACTTTAAACCAAAATGTCGGGTTGTTTTTTTTTCAAAAAAAAATATTGACACTTCTCTAGCCGCGTTATGAAAAAATAATATAAGTGAAATTTTAAGATCCGTCACATAAAAGTTACAGTATGAAGTTACAGCGGAGAGCGAAATTTTAATCGCGCATCTGTTGCACAAAAGTAACATCATGAAGTTGCCTACTTTAGGAACATGTTTCTACATTCACATATTTAATTTATCACACAAGTGCGAATTTTATATTTTTCGTTATAGATTTTTTCCTCTATAATGTAGTCTATGTTTATTAGGGATAATGTAGGATTTTAATGAAAATAGTTTTTTTTAATCTGCATTCATTCAGGAATGTAGGATTTGACATTAGGTGCCAAATTTGTTTAATTTTGTGCTCCCAGGTTGTATTTCTGCCTACCACTTCAGGGATACAGTCGTGAAGTCACTTATTGACTTGTAATACACAAACTTACGTAGGTAGTATTCTATTCTTCTTTTCTTTATTTTTTGGCATTAGCGTTAACATTTAGCCATTTTCCACAAGTCAAGTTGAAATATTCACCAAGATAGAAACCGAATCAACTAAATCGGACTTAAACAATTCAAAATTAGTTATTAGTCGTCAAAGACAGTCATGTCTGGGTCTTGAGTAAAGCGGTAGCCCCTTTCTCAAGCTCAATTAGTGAGATTTGGCGGGGACGAGGAAATACAGGACACACTAATTTCGCAATAATTATTTTATGTGCACACTTCGACTAAACAAAATTGTAAAAGAACCTCTTAAATAAACTAATTTCACTTACTATAAACACGAAATTCAATAATTATGAAAAACTACGGCCATCTTTTTTCTCAATGGCGCCAAATTTCGAATCTATTCCATTCTGTTTTTCCGCACTGTAAGACGCTCTCACTAAGGCTGCAGCCACACTAATTGCACATTTACAATTTAGGTCGTTGAACTAACGGCATTAGAAATGAGCTTAATGTATTCATATATCGTGGCCAACCCGTCACGTAATATCGTTAGCTTTTTACGCTTCATTGGTCCAATCATTAGGATCGAACGATGTTCAATTACGCTGATTACCATTACAGTCATCTTATTATCATAATCGTCGATATTTTTATGATTTTATTAATATTTATACTAAATTAAAAGAAAGAAATGTTGGTTCAATAGTCTATATAGTGTCGAGTTGTAAATAGTTCATTTACGTCACAAAGATAGCCTCTATGGTTTAGCGATCCGGTGTGGTCCGACGGATTTGACTTCATAAGATCCCGGGTTTGATTCCCGGATCTGGTACTTAACAAAAAAGAAAATTGAGTGTTTTTAATCTGTGTATTAGTTACAAATGAATTCCTTTTTCGAGTAGTCATCACCTGAGCAAGAGTTCTGACTCGGACATTCCTGTCAATCCAAGCAGCGCAAACGCCATATAGTATTCATAAGTTAAAACTAAATTGCCGAGATATAATCACATGTACCTACATACGTGCTACTTCTATAGGCCGATTCGCGACTTCACTTTATATAATTAAACTACTTTATGTCAACTACATTACATGAAATCACTATTTATATCTATTTATATATATTAATCACTATAGCTGAACATTTCGGTTTACGAATATGTATACTAGATGGCACCATTTTCGATACAATGAAGGTAGGAATTGGATTAGCGAATATGTCAACAGCATGGTCATCACCACACGCCTAAACGGACGGACTGATTTTGCTTTTTTTTGCTGTGTTGGTTATTGTCAGGAGAAGGTTTATAAGAAAAGAAAAATCTGAAAAATACAGGGAAAATGGGAGTCGGAAAAGAAAACTATTCTAATAAAAATATGATATGAGATTGGATATGTGACCGGTTGGCGTCGGCTTGTCAACTGTAACATTGTGGGACTAAGTGTCTCGGCTAGGCGTTGATGCCCTGGTCTTTGCCTTATAAAAATTGATATTCACCGACCAAATCATTCGGCTATTATCCAAAGGTGGTTTCAAGACTCTTGGCGAAATTAAAGTACAGACCGTTGAATCAACATTCTCTGCTTTTAATTTAGCATTACAAGTCTTTAAAATAATTCTGTCGTCTAGCGGTCCAGGTGTTGGACTTGACTTCTTGAGGTCCCGGGTTCGATTCCCGGGTCGGGCAACATAAAGAAAATTCGATTTTTCCGATTTTCTAATAAGAAAATGGTGCTCGGGATTGGATATGTGCGATTGGCGATAGGCTTGCCACCTATCACATTGTGGGACATAGTGTCTTCGGCTAGTCGTGGGTGCGCTGGTTGTGCCTCTGCCTACCTTTTCGGGGATATGGGCGTGAAGATACTTTTTTAAATAAGCGTATTTGCATAAAAAGAGTAATGTGAAGGAAGCACGACACGTATGTAAAACCCGCGTTAATGGGACGGGACTTAAATCCTCAGTAGCTCAAATGGTTAGAGCATTCGTCGGTTGGAGACGAAAGGTTACAGGTTCAATTTTTGAACTTGTCTGAATTTTTTCTTTCTTCAAAATTTATATGTATGTAGAAATTATTATATTTGGCATCCGATACTTTCTCTACCCCGCAAAGGGACTTGAAGATATTTATGTTAGTATTTTGTGTGTAGGCATTGATCTCTATGTAATTAAGTCTTTAGTTACTTCTATCGCTATAGGCATAAAAATATAAGGTTTCTTTTGTTACAATTTAATTTCAATGAAACAAAGATTGCACCTTACCTTGTTGTAGTCGATAACGACTTATTAAAAAAAACCCCATGTGATAGAAATTGAAGACAAGGATGTCACAAGGTTGAAGACATAGAAAAGTCCTGCTTGAAACATTTGCAATTGATTATTGATTATTTTTATATTCGAATTGTCATTGACCGGGCAATTACCAATCGGCTTGATCCTTTGGCGCTGCTTAGAGATGTTGGGTCTCTCAATGTTTTCTACCGCATCTATCGTGGGGAATGTTCTGAGGAGTTGTTTGGTTTAATTCCAGCTTCTGATTTCCACCTTCGGACTTCGCGACAGAGTTTAAAGTATCATGCCCATCATCTTGATGCCTGACGATCTACAACTGTGCAATTCCGAAGTCATTTTTTACCTCGCACAACAACCTTTGTGGAATCAGTTACTGAGGGCGGTATTTACAAACAATTATGACTTAGGGACCTTCAAGAAAAGAGCGTACTCATTCCTTAAAGGTCGGCAACGCATCTGTGATACTCCTGGTGCTGCGAATGTCCGTGAGCGGAGGTGATCACTTTCTATCAGGTGACACACTTGCTCGTTTGCCACCTCTTGTATAAAAAAAAATATATCACTACATAGTATAACACAAGTCGCTTTCTGCTGTCTGTCCATACGCACGCTTAGATCTTTAAAAATACGTAACGGGTTTTAATGTGGTTTTTTAATAAAAAAGAGAGATTCAACAGGAAGTATAGTTTGTTCACCCGTGCTAAGCTGGAATGGGCTGCTAATAACAATATTGAAATAGCAATATCAAGCAATTAATAAAACCTAACACCACAGGGTCAATAAAGAATGGAAAATAAAACAAACAAGTTTAAGTCAGCTCTGTATTGTTGGCATGCCTTATTATGCCTATTGGTAATAGCGGTATAATAAAGGGCTATCTAAAACTCAAAGAATTTGTCAATTTGGACCAATAGTTATTGAGATTAACGCGTTCAAACAAACAAACTCTTCCCCTTTATATTAGTATAGATGTATAATTCATAGTTAGCAATTGATGAACGGATTGTTAGACAACAAGATGAGCTAGGGTGCGACAAGGTCAGGGGGAATGAAGTCACACTTCATACAATGATCACATCAATGTCGTTCTGGCTGCTTTTCACTATTGACAGTCATAAAGCTATAATACTACTAGTTAGTTATTTAGTCAATAGTGACAGTTTCATGCTCATACTTAATTTAAACAATGATATTACAAATTTTAAAGACCCAAAAAAGTCACCCCAGATAGGATTTGAACCTGTATCCTTTCGTTGTCCTATCGTCTCAAGCCGACAAATGCTCTAGCCATTCGAGCTACTTAGGATTCAAATCCTGTGTCGAAATTTTTATTCCTTTCTTTACCGTGTTTGCGGTTGTTTCTTTATTTCTTATAAATTTAACCTGGGTTCTAAAATTAAAATACTATAACATGTTAGTTTCACCGTTTATTAGATTGGTATTAAAAACGTTTACTTTTAACGTAAACATGTATTACAGATAGCCTCTATGGTCAAGCGAAAAAAAAATGCGTTTATCAATTTTCTAATAAATTTTGTTGTCGATAGGCTTGCCATCTGACCCAATGAGGTACTTATAAATCTTCGGCTAGCCGTGGGTGAGTTTGTTATACCTTTTCCTATCTCTGCAGGGATACGGGCGTGAAGATACGTTCGCACAGCTCAGATTGTCAGTTGACAAGTTAAACTAGCATGTGTCAAGGTCAGATTGAATGAAGTCATGTAGCGACACAATACAAACATTATATCGACTCTGCTATTAACTATTGACATTGGTGGTAATTCGGGTGATCGCCAACTAGACCTATTTTACGTTTATGCTATCTTTTTCCACTGACACAAAAAGAAAAGAGAAAAAACATTTTAGACAGGTCAGATTAGTCCAGACATAACAATTTGTGAGTTTCTTGAACGTTGAACGATATTGAAATTAATGTACAAACTAATCTGACAGCACTAAACGCGTTTTGTGTTTTTCTATTGCTATTGTTGAAATAAGAATGCAGTAACTTAAAATTAGTATAGTGGGTGCGTAACACAACTAAAACTATTATCACCTAATTTAACATAACTGTATTTGTTTCACTATTAATTTTCATTTTACAAGTAGATTAATGTAAACATGTATGAATGCAAGTTGTTAGTCAACGTTATGTACTAGGGTGTGACAAGGTTAGGGGAAATAAACTTACTGCACACGATAATCACAT
The DNA here is from genome assembly GCA_002245475.1 of Calephelis virginiensis. Classification (NCBI taxonomy): domain Eukaryota; kingdom Metazoa; phylum Arthropoda; class Insecta; order Lepidoptera; family Riodinidae; genus Calephelis; species Calephelis virginiensis. The sequence goes on along the minus strand of NJDC01012373.1, from coordinate 71,623 downwards.
TAAAGTTATTGTTTTGGCTATAGACACTGTTATTTAAATTAAATAATGTTAAATTAGTTTCACTGTTCACTCTCATATATTACAAGTAAACAAATGTAAACATAGTTTCAATTCTAGACTATACTAATCCTAATAATACTATAAATGCTAAAATTTGTCTGTTTGTTTCTTACTTCTTGACGCAAAAACTGCTGACCCGATTTTCATGAAATTTGGTACTCACACAGAGGGTAACTTGGATTATCACATAGGATAGTTTTTATCCCGAAATAGTGTTCCTGCGGGACCACGCGGCTAACAGCTAGTTTTGAATATAACTTCAGTTATTATAGCCGTGATGATGCTTACATAGAGAAACCGGTTGACCAAAAGATAATAATAAAATATATTGTGAAAAGTACTGATAAATTTTGTAAATATATATCACCGATATAAGATAAGATACGTAGTAAGATGTGCTAGGGTGTGACAAGGTCAGGACGAATGAAGTCACGCACTCTACACAATTATCACATTAATGTTATATTGGCTGTGCTATGACTACTGACACTTACCTAATTTGAATATTGTGAGATAACATACCTATTTATCGCCTCTGTGGTCTTGCGGTTCAGTTGTTGGAGTTTTCTAATAAAAAAAATGTAGCTTGGGATTGAATATGTGCCCGGTTGGCGATAGGCTTGCCACCTATCACATTAAGGGACTTAGTGTCTTCGGCTAGTTGTGGTTGCCCTGGTTGTGCCTCTGTCTACTTCGGGCTTTGGGCGAGAAGATACTTTTTTTAAGTAGCCATTGTATTTAACGACATTTTGTGTCACTTTTATAAGTTTAAGCCCAATACAAATGATTGAATTGAAACTCATCTAAACTATTTTTGTTGCAGGTAATTTATTGACACAATTCAAATCCAAAGGACTACACAAGGTATAAAGCCTATATTGCTGGTATGATTATTATTTACTAGTGCATTGTTGGTCTCTTTTTTGCGATTTTTGTTGACAAAACATATTACTTTAAGCAAATAAATATATTCCTAGACAAGTCATATAAATTTAATCTAACTCCAAAGTAAGCAACATGCTTGTGTTATGGGTTTTAGTCAACGATTCTAACATATAGAAATACTTAATAAGATATCAGAATATATTGAATAATCACCTAGGCCCAGAAATGTAGATATCACCCGGATTGGTAGAGATCGGAGGGTAAGGTAGCCAGTAAACTTACTTTTGCTCGAGGCCTAACATCCCGGCCTCAGGTTGCCAAAGCGCCATTACCACCTTTGGTGTCTTTAGGCGGCGTGAATTTCTTACCATCAGGAAATCCCCTGCTTGTTTGCCTCCCATTATCAAAAAAATATATATCTACATGTTCACAAAAATGCCTGTCTCCATCGGAAATCGAACCCAAGCGATTGATCGGTGGAGTTAGACGTGTACCCTAGCCTCTCGACCAAGGGCTGTTCTTATAAAAGAATTTTAAATGTTAAAAAGAGCAATTTACCACTTTATGATTACTCGACCTCGGCTCTACAGTTTTTGTGCTTAGCGCCCTAACTAATCTTACCGTCTTTTGAAAACCAGGGGTTTCGTTTTACTTTCATAGAGGATGTCATTTGTACCAAAAAATTTTACTTCTAAATAGAAATAATAACGAATGTTGGAATTGTCATAGAATTCTATCACAAAAATATAAAGTTACTAGCTGATCCGGAAGACGTTGTTCTGTTATTTCTTTATGTGATTTTAGTAAAAAAATATAGTGGATGAAAATCACTCAGGAGCATGAAAAATAATGAAATAAATCTACCGAATATGCTAAAATTTTATGAAAATCGGTAAAGCCATTTCGGACGAGTCAAGTAACATTGCGACGAGAATTTTATATTTAAGATTTAATTAATAAATATCAAACAACGTAAAATCAATAGACCTTCTCCTTTTTAGAGTTGGTTAAAATACCAGTTCCTGTTCATCCCTTTTTGTTACTCTGAGGAAGAATTATTAATACTTAATTAAAAATCAAAGACAATTTTACCTCCGTCAAACAGAATGTAGGTTATATATTGTGATAAAAGAGACCGGTTGTCGATGAATGAAAATAAAACGGTTTCACAACTCTTTGACGGCAGCATTACGTGAAATCGGATCATCATTCTATCATTTAGTTACAGCTATTAAAGACGCCGTTAAGGACATTAAGTAGGATAGTATAGCGTGTTTATCTACAATACTTAATATCTTTCAAAGATTTTTTTAAACTAGTTAATGATATTAACAATCGCTACATAGTATAAAACAAAGTCGCTTCCTCTGTCCCTATGTCCCTTTGTATATTTAAATCTTTAAAACTACGCAACGGATTTTGATACGGTTTTTCTTAATAGATAAAGTGATTAAAGAGGAAGGTTTATATGTATATTTCATAACCGTGCAAACCCGGGTTAGGCTGCATGTGAATAATGAATTAATATTCCTAGACTAATTACACAAATTCATCTAACCCTAAAGTAAGCAAATTATGTGCTTTTGTTATAAATGTTGTTAGTCAACGATACTAACACATAGAAATACTTAAAAAGGATACTGGAATAAATTTAATAAACACCCGTATGTGGAAATGCAGACATGTAAATGTTTATAACACAAACGAAGGCTGGGAAGATATAGAGATTTTGCTGCCCGACTGAACTGAAAAAAATTTGATAGTAAAACAGGTGCGACAGTCGTATACACAAGCAAGTAGGGTATAATATTTTTCTTTTTCTTTTCGTTATCTCATCCCTTCTCTATCTCTATTACCACTCCACCCCGCCAATGCATAGCATATACTCATTAATTGTGTCGATTCTACATTAGCCGAAGAAACTTCGTTCCTACCTGGTGTCCCACGACACCACATCTTTTTTTTATTTAAAAATATGTGAAGCTGCAGATATGAGCTTAGTATGTTATTAAGTAATTACTATGGCAGATTAAAAAATATGTACTACAATTTATTAGTTATTCATTTTTTAAAACTGAGTGTTCCTTATTTAATTCATTTATTTCAGAAGTTAAAGATGAAATTACACACGCAGGCTGTTTTGCTCAAAACTAATTAAGTGTAAGTACACAATTGAATGTCATTTACGCTATAACATCGACTTCTTAGGCCCTAGTTGCCAGAGTAAATAACGAGGATGGTAATAGAATTCAAAACTAGAAAACCTATTGCATTACATTTTTGGTGCTATACAATCCTCTACAAATAATTCTCTCGAGTTACGTTCTCTGTTATTTTTGTATGTCTTTTGAAGTCACGTTTGTTTTAAAACTAAACTTTCGTGAAGTTTAAATAAGTAAAAAAAATTAAGTTACGAGTAAATTGTTAAAAATAAACCAAACTATCTTGTTCACCAATATTTTAGAACACGCGTTACGTTGATTGGACAAAACGTTGCAAAAAAAAGGAAAATAAGCTAAGAAAAGATATTATCACTTCTTATAACGATGTAGCTGGAAGTAGCCTTATTACCGGACTACAGTAAAACATGATAAAGTAGGACAAGTAACTGCATATTGTAGATTTATTATATTTTTTTGTGAGCTTTGATATTGACGATTAAGTTTCTGATACAGTTTCTCAGATGGCTTATTAATTATCTACCGGCTACTTTGAGAAAATCTATAACGGAAAAGGATAATAAATGTATATATTAAAATTGCATTTATCGCACATTATGGAGAAAGTAGTTTAAAATTAAACTAGCGGCCCGCCCTGGCTTCGCACGTTTATGAAATATACATATTAACCTTCCTCTTCAATCACTCTATCTATAAAAAAACCCATCAAATCCGTTGCGTAGTTTTAAAGATTTAATACAAAGGGGCAGAGGAAGCGACTTTGTTTTATACTATGTAGTGATACAATATGTTAAGTATAAATTCGAATTTTGATTAAATTTATTTTATTTCATAAAAAGTATATTTATTTAATAAATTAATGACAAGCATGTTTGTATGAAAAGGGTTATGAATGTGAAGGAAGCAAGACAGGTTTGTCAGGATCGCGAGGTCTGGCACTCGATACTCTCTGCCTACCCCGTAAGGGACTTGGCGTGAAGATATGTATGCATGTATGTATGAAAAGCATACTAGATATAGATATAGATATTAAAAGACTTATGATAGCATTTCTACAAGCCTTTGCGGTTTTTAAATTCAATTCCAACTCAGTACTTATTAGTATTGTGTGATTAGTCAGAAAAAATATATTTAAAAAAAACTGATGTAACGTTATTCTTATTTCTTGATTATTTTTTCTTACCCCATAATACGTTAACATGTTAAATTTCTTTAAAAAACTAGATCCAAATTGTTGCTATATTTTGCTATTAAAAAGTAAAGTAATTAGAGCTTAGTAAAAATATATAGAACGGCTATAAATTATAAACATATGTCAAATAAGTTAACATTTTTAGTATAACTCAAAAATCAAAAACCTCTTGTATCTTGATCAAATATATATTATCCCATTCCTGAATCGTGAATCGTGAAAATCATTAAAATGTGTTTGTAACTAGCTGTCCCGACAAACTTCTATCCACCCTTTCATTTTTTATGAAAGATGAAATTTTGTTTTTTTCTAGTTTTCTCGCAGTTTTGTCCGTTTCATTATCTTTCTAACTTCTGCTCGACTTTCACAAATAATTCAAAACCAAAATTAGCCAAATCGGTCCAGTCTTTCTGATGTTATGCGCGTACATACATTTTGGCGATTGTTTTTGTAGCCGACCAATGGCCACTTCATTGTGCGTAAAGGATCACGTAAATTTAGTTGTAAAATGTCCTATCTTTAAAGTTGGATTAAACTGCATACGAAGGGCAAATTTGATTAAAACTGGTCAAGTAGTTTAGGAGTCCATCGCGTTAATATACCATACAAGGTTATTATACAGGGCTACTTTCAAAGGATCGGCAAAATTTTAGTACAAGGGAGTTTAGGCTAAAATGGTAGTGCACTTAAATACTATCATAACACATTGTAATATTTACTTTTATAAAAAAAAAAGTTTAAAATAGTCCGCGTTAATGATTCGCTTATTGTTACGCCGTATCTAGTACGAGTCATGACGTCACCAGCCTGCGCATTAACAGTTGAATGCTTTGTTTACGTTTTGACCATACATTTTGTATTTTGCGTCGGATAAAATTATTATTTACATTTTTTTGATTTTTAATTTATTTAAAGATAGAAAATGTTATCGATTGCAAACACTCTCTCGAAATTTAAATGTTTTTTTTAAACTTAGCCCTGTACATTTATATATTTGCAGAGCAAAAATGACATACATTAAAAAATTAACTGAGAATACTCCTTTTACTTTCTTTTTTAAAGTAACTTAAACTTTTTTTTGGAAATTGAGTTACGTCTATACTTAAACTGGTATATACACTTTCTCCGGAAGAAATATTGAGTAGAAAACTGGACAAACATGTGAATATTTGATTTGATTGGAGCGTGACAAATTCACATTAGGCGATTGCGTAACTTCCACCACAATAAAACATTATAGACATATTTGCGTGCGGGATAAAATCGGTAATATCTTACTGTCATGCATGTGTTTTACTATGCACTGCATAGCCTACGTGGTCTCACAGGAACATTGTTTCGGAATAAAACTATTCTACGTGTTAATCCAAGTTACCCTCTATGTGTGTGCCAAATTTAATGCAAATCGGTTCAGCAGATTTGCGTGCTGGAGAAACAAACAAACATACAAACTTTAGCATTTATAATATTAATATAATTAATAGGATGGTGGTTGTAACGAGTCCTTAATTCTTCTCTCTACAAATATATATCTTACTTATTCCTCCTGCTTCACTCGCTATTGGCGGTGATTCTGCTGTGTACAAACTAAACACGTTTAGATTAATCCTGATGAAACAAAAACAAAACAGACGTTTAAAACGTGTCAGATTAGTCCAGATATGTCAAATTGTGATGTTTTTAATCAACGTTGTCCAAAGAATAGATTAAACGCTTATCAAAATTTCGTGTGCTGACTAATCTGACAGTTCTGAATGTGTTAGATATCTTTCTATTTCTTTCGTTGGAAGAAGATAGCGGCAAGTTAAAATAAGTTAAGTGAGTGCGCAACAATATTATTGTCATTTTTGTACTTGTGAAACAAGATTTGAGTAGCTCTTACTGAATTACATTGCTGTGTAGCAACTTGCCAGGGATCCAGGGATGACTCCGTAGTGTTTCGGTTTGAAAGGTAGGATAGTAATGTGCACAACAGGCCTAACAACCCGGCCACAGAACAGTGAAGCCGTGGTGGTCTTTTACTCGAGTTGCCCGATCGAACCTGGGACCTCATTTGTTAACGACTACATCGGACTACGAACCACAGAGATGATCTTTACAAACTCATTCTAGATTTTGAAAACTCGAAATCGCGCGCCTATCTGATTTTCACTTCACGAATTAGGCCCGCCATATACATTTGTAATTTTGTATCGGAAATCCATTTAGAAAAAAATCGAACGCAACAAATCCAAACAAATCATGACGTGTTCCGGTTCGGAGGGTAAGGTAGCCGGTAAACTTACTTTTGCTCGAGGCCTTGTTAGTGATGTTTTCCGGCCTCAGGCTGGCAACGCACCATAACCACCTTTGGTGTCTCTAGGCGGCGGGAATTTCTTACCATCAGGAAATCCGTCTGCTTGTTTGCCTTCCAATATCATAAAAAATAGACCTGCTACACAAATTAAGAATTATTCCTCACGGAATTTGTATTGTTAATATAAAATGTATATTATATCTAAAATAAGTTTAGTTTGTACTCCGCAGAATTACGACCAATATCTGTTTCATTTTAATATTATAATTAATAATATTAATATAAAGATAATATTAATATAATCTACATACATATTCATTTTAACATATGTTTTTATTATTTTAAACTAAGTATTTTTTTTAATAAGAACAGGATTATGTTATTTGTTTTAGTGTTTTCTTTGGAGTTTGGCATAGTTCCCAATCCCTTTTTTTATTTATATCCAAGTGTGTCGCACATGACCTAGTCTTACAGGAAGAAGGAAATGCAGTGATAAGTTTCATAACTTTCTTTAGATCATCTAGAATATAGTAAGTATTAAATAAATATCATAATATTTTGACGATAAAAATGTAAGTGAAAAAAGTTGTCTACGGTGAGGGTCTTAAATAAAAATTGTTACTTATTTAATTAGCGTCTGTAATTAATTTCGTTCAAACATTTAAAAAATATTAGAAATTATAAAAAAATGTTACTAACTGCAATGATGGCTATGAACCATTATGATTTTACATAGCGTAAAACGTTAATCAAATGACAGATGTTTTGGAGGGAAAAATTTAATATGATCACATTTAAAATAAGGCATAGGTTTAAACATAAACAGCCTACATTTTTAAATGAGTTTCATATTTTTTTATTAACATGATATTAGTAATAGGTAAGGTTAATTCGCGAATCACATTGTGCTAGTTCGCCTTACAAATTAAAAAAATGTATTTAAATTATACAAACAAACACGCCGAAGGATAGATATTATGAAGGAAGTAAAATTTACTATATAATAAATACTGTTGTCACGGCTGTCCAGTCATTGATTGGATGTTGGCATGTGGAATTAGCATGATGTCGATAAATTAACGCTTATCCGCTTGATGGGTTATTCCACGCCTTGACATTGTCTAAACTGGGATATATCCTGTTAGCAATTAGTTATCGATTATACTGACGTCCATTCTTGTATTTACAATAATAGGTTTGCGCTAGCTTTTGTTTTAGTTTGAAGGTTACTGTAAGCCAGTTAACTTAGAGGTAGGCAAAAATAACAGTCTCGCCTCATACTACTACTATTTTTTTACCTATTTCCAAAAAGAGGAGGCCACATTTTCAACTCCTATATTCTTTTAAACTATGTTAATCGATTTATGAACCAATTTTTATTGTTGTTTTACTTCACAGGCCAAACATCCGGGGTCCCGTTGCCTCTTAGTCTGGATATGATTATAGAATCTAGAAATCGATGAAAACGCTTAATTTTTGTGTACTTAAATGACATATTTGTTGAAATCGAAGTCGTCATTTTGGAGTTTTACTGCGCAAAAAATATTTATAATATACCTAGTTATTTTTATTTAATACAAAACAGTCGTAACACATGTGATTACGTAAAATTACGTAAAAGTCGAGCTTATACCTAAAAGAGATTTTATTCTAGCAAAACCAATATATTATGAATGCTAAAAAATGTTATAATACCGTGCAAAGTGTGCAATACAAAGATAAAAAGGTAAAAAAATATTTCGTAGACAACAAAAATTGCAAGTATTTTAAAATGTTAAAAACTTCAAAGTTTTCCATATTTACTAGCTTTAAAAGACAATCTCGCTACATTCATAGTGTTCAGCTAACAAACGGTGTTGTCATGGTTGTCTATTACTCGTGGCATTGATTGAATGTCGGCGTGTGGAATTCGCATGATGGCCGACAAATTGGCGTTTATCTGATGGATATTCCACGCCTTGAACGTCGATCTATGCTTAGTAACCGATTACACAACATCTTTTCCAGTACTGACAGTAATGTAATGTAGTATTGTGGCAAATCAAATTGAAATGTTTGTTTGAAAACTGAAAATAGCATCGTTTTACTAAAATCGTTTCAATTTATTTGCGTTTTCACCGTCAACTAATTTTTTCTCAAACTTTTCCCCGTGTTGGTCCGGGCTCCCTTGCAGAACAGACCATCTACCTTCCTGCCAGGCAGCTCCTAAAAGGCATGCATAGGCTTACCGTCACTAACACCGTGATTTCCTACTAGGTGGTAGAATTTCGCAGTGACTAGCCTGGATTTGTAGATTTGTACCACTGCCTTACCTATTCCTGACGCCATAATGTCAGTGTTAGCCGTTGACGTGTTCCAGTTCGAAGGGTTAGGTAGCCGGTAAACTTACTTTTGCTCGGGGCCTAACATCCCGGCCTCAGGTTTTCAACGCACCATTATCACCTTTGACGTCTGTAGGCGGCGTAATTTTTTTGCCATTCGGAAATCCGTATGCTTGTTTGCCTTCCAATATTATAAAAAAAAAACTTGAACTTGTTTATTTATTTGTCTGACTTTGTCTGAACTCAGTTGAATGGTGCTAGTTTCCGTATCTCTCTAATTTTCTTATAGAATCCATTTTAATAAAATTCCGAACGCTACAAATCCAAATATCTTTAGACCTGACACACACCTCAGTAATTTTTCCGTACGAAATTTGAGTGAATTCGTATAAAACAACATTTTAATTCGAAATTTCGAAACGGAATTCCGTATGTGTGTGAAGGGCCTTATAGTCACCTAGATAGATCATGGATAGCTACTTCGATTCAGTTACATAAACCGTAGTCCCGTCGATATCTAAAACGAATATTTTTTCCCTATAAAACCTTTCATTTGCGTCGCTCATTGAAATATTTTGCAGAATATAACATAGGAGGTTGTTGAGAGAATCTTTATATTTTTCCTCATAGGGTACACACAATTCCCATCAAGAGGCCTCAGGATTAGATTGGTCTCAAAGTAAACATTTCTAGAGATGATTGATGAGACACACTTGATCGATTTTAATATTACTTCTAATAAAAGCTAATAGCCTAAAATCTCCAGGTACTCGTATATGTATATCATTCTTAATAACATATGAGAATAAAATTCAGAAAGATAATAAATCTGGGCAAAACTTATTTTCGATTGAAAATCTCTTCTTACATGTGAATTAATATTGTGGATGGATGTTTGATGATTGGATGTTTGTTACTCTTTCAGGCCCGAATGGCAGAACGGATTTGTCTGAAATTTGGAACACAGATAGATTGTGACCTGGATATATATAACATAAGAAATAACATAGAGGCTACTTTTAATCCCGATTGCACTACGGGTTCCTGTGAAAACGAAGGCGAAGCCGCAGGCAACAGTTATTATATCATACAATGAGCACTTGTGATCTGTATAATTCTAAAAACTGTGTAATATTAAGCTATTTTATACAATCTATTTTTTTTATTTTATAAAATTTTATATAAATTTTATCTTGGGACTTAGTATCTTCGGCTAGTCGTGGGTGCCTTGGTTGTACCTCTGCCTACCTCTTCGGGGATATGGGCGTGAAGATACTTTTTTTTTTTATTTTATACAAAAAAAAACAAAATTGGCTTTGATACATAAACTCCGCATCGAAATTATTCCATACGTTTTGCAGATATAAAACCACAGACAGGCAGATAGGGATACTTACTTATTTACACAGATACGTGAAACTTATAACACCCGTCTTTTTCAATCAGAGATAAAAATAGCTGTTTGGACATCAAAGATGTTTCACATTCACATCACATTTTTTTAGTTCGGTCAGCGCAGCAAAATCCCTATCTCCTCCAAGCCTGCCGTAAGGAACTTCATTCCAAAAATAATCTTAAAGTTATTTTTTTAATGCAATATGGCCAAGAATCATCTTGATCACGTCTGTTTTCAAACAAAAAATCCGCATCAAAATCGGTGCATCCGTTCAAAAGATATGTCACAGACAGACACACACAAATAGACATGACAAAATCATTAGTTTTCAATAAGTACAGTTTTCATCCTTTTTTTCTGTCTTTAAAATTAACACCGTTTCATTTTAACTCGTTAAAAATAAGCAAAACATTTTATTTCAACATTTCATTTTTATTTATCTTCCGTACGCATACGTTTTTACTCCATAAAAACCAACACAGACATCATATTATATCAATAACCTAGCTTGCTTTGAAGTTATCAAAAAGTACTCATGTTAAAATATTATACATTAAATTTCTTAATAATATTTTATAAATTTTGCATACATTTTTGCATAAGTTATGTAAATAAATACTTTTACTAGCCATTATGTTAATGCCTTGTTAATTGTTATATAATAATGTACGTTTTTATTGTTAAATAAATGAACACAAATTTGTTGCCACCAAAAAATTGCAATAATATTTGACACTTTTAATATTTAAGGTGCACAAAGGCGGCCTTATCGTTTCTGAGCAGTTGCTGAGAGACAACCTTAGGGTGAATTTAATTAGGATTAGGATTAGAATTTAAAACCTTAGGGTAATTGTACACAATTAACACATTAGGTTGTCAATATTGTGAATAACAGCTATTTAATTATCGCATTAGCAATAACAACTTTTAATTTTGTTAAAGCACTGCAATGTTAACACAAAAATCGCTCGAGGCAAACCTTTGAAATCGAGGTTGAAAAATAAAAACGAGCTAGTCTGCGGTTAAGCGCGGAAATCGATTTAAAGTCAGCACCGCCAAGTTTTATAAGGCCGCATGTAAAACTGGAAAAAATATTTTTATTCGTTGAGTTTACTACGGAACTCAAAACAAATAACGGCATAACACTGTTCTTGATTTTTGGAATAAATAGGTGTTTGTTTCAACTCTAATTATTTTTATCGATATTTTAATTTTATCGATAGGTATACATTTACTACCTTATTAATAAACAAGAGTAAGAGTAAAGTTAGGTTGTTATTATAGTCGGTATCACATAGTAATTAAATCGATAGTAACTCGTGAACCATAGAGTACTTTAGTCTATGTTAGGTTAAGAAATTAACTGGGAAATTAATTTAATTAACTTAAGAACAACAACGAAGATAAAAATAAAATTGGGTTGTTTTTACAGTCTGTATCACATATTAATAAAAACTATATTAAGTCGTGAACCATAGAGTACTTTAGTCTATGTTAGATTAGGAATTAAGTGGGAAATTCATTTAATTAACTTAGGAACAACAAAGAAGGTAAAAGTAAAATTGGGTTGTTTTTATAGTATGTATCACATTGTAATAAAAACTATAATAAGTCGTAAATCATTTGAATTCTTTAGTCTATGTTAGATTAGGAAATTACACCTAAAGATAATAAAAACGACCACTCAACAACTACATACTAACCAGTCCAGATATGTGACCGTAGTAGACTAAAAATTTATTCTTTTTTAATCCAAATGTAGTTACAAATGGGGGACGGATATTCTTATATCTTATTAATGAAATCGATATACGAGGATTAACATTGGATTTTATTGAGGTATATTTTTCTGGCTTCGGAAATTTGATATTTCTTTTAGTGTATAGCCTTACCTTGTACTAGTAATTGCATACAAATTACTCTCAGTAGGTATAAGTCCGTAATTTCTTTACGCCTGTCACCTATTCGGTGATCGCATATGCTAAAAATATCGATACCAGAATACAGACCTATCAATTAATTTCGATAATTAAATATGACATCTATACTTTTACGTTGTTTTTCTAATTATTTTATAATTTCGTTTTCTAATAATATAGCTGGTAAATTTGATATTAATATTTTTTTAAGACAGTAAACAAACCTCATAGTAAAAGACAACTGTCGTCTGAGTACTAAATGTTACGGCCGTAACACAAAACGGCGTGGCGACGCCGCGCCGCTGGAATCTACAGCAGCATCACTACCGGTTGTAGCGGCGAGGCACTATTTATTTATTTATTTAAAACAGAGTAACATATTTTTAGTAACGAATAATTAAGTTTCTCACCATCTTCCATGGTAGAGACATGTCTGTGACGCCGCAACGCCGCAACGCAAACCGACGATTTTTACGACGCGGCGCTGCAACACGCGTATGTGTATTGGCCTATACTGTCGAGTCGTTATCTTTGAATGGTATAAAAAAAGTATCTTCACGCCCATATCCCCGAAGAGGTAGGCAGAGGCACAACAAGGGCACACACGACTTGCCGGAGACACTAAGTCCCACAATGTGATAGGTGGCAAGCCTATCGGCAACCGGGCACATATGCAATACTGAGCAATATTTTTTTTTTAATTGGAAAAACCAAATTTTCTTTTTATGCCCGACCCGATTCGAACCCGGGACCTCATGCAGTTAAGTCCAACACCTGAACCGCTAGACCACAGAGGCGATTTGTATGGTATATTTAGTAATATTAATTATTACGTGCTTGTACCCGCTCTGAGCTACGCATGTAAGTCTACCAATTACCCTACCCTCTGCATCGAACACAGTTTTGTCTAAAATAGATAAGAGTTATATCAATTAAGTAAGTTCGTGTTAATATGCGAAAGGGCATTCTGCGATGGTTAGGTCATGTGGAAAGAATGACAGATGAAAGATTGACAAAGCAGATATACAATGTAAATGTGGATGGATGTAGGTACCTCGGAGACCAAGGTTGACATTCCTCGAACAGAAAGCTCGGATATTATCCAAGGGTGGTATTATCACGAGTTTCCGAAACCGGCGTATTTGTACAGTCAGGATCGTGAGGTTTGGTACTCGATACTCTCTGCCTACATCTTAAGGGATTTGGCGTGAAGATATTGCGTGTGTGTGTATATAAATTTGTGGAGGAAGCCAGGCAGGTATGCCAAGATCGTGAGGTTTGGCACTCAATACTCTGCTTACCACGTAATTGTATGTATGTATTATCACTTACTAATATAATGAATTGTAACAACTTTTCTCAAAGATCGTGTAAACTAAAAGTCGATATAGGTTGGAAGTAGGTTATAAGAAATATTACCTCTTGAAAATTTTTATATTTTTCACATATAGGTATCTGATTTTCGATATTTTTAATTTAATTCGATAACATCTCTAGTAAATGAATATTGCTTTTAGAAAAAGTTTCTTCGTTCGTTCACGTGATTCTTTCGATTTTACTTTCAACTACTTAGAATGTGCAATTTCTTTTGCGTTTGCCTAAATATACAAACGCTAAACAAAATATTTATTGAAGAGTGCTCTCAAATGGAATCGATCTCAACATATTTCTGACATTATATTTGAAATGTCAACTTATTATCACTACATACTATAAAACAAAGTCACTTCCTCGGTCCCTATGTCCCTTTGTACGCTTAAATCTTTAAAACTACGCAACGGATTTTGATGCGTTTTTTTAATAGATAAAGTAATTGAAGAGGAAGGTTCACATGTATATTTCATAACTGCGCAAAGCCGGGATGGGCCGCTAGCAATTTTATAAGATAGCAAAAAAGTAGTCCGCTCTCCTAATAATCAGAGACACTTTACATTAAGACACCTATAGATGTTAATAGTCTTCACTATCTTATTACCAGCGAGCTAATTGCATATCTTTTTAGTGATGATCATTGCGTAAAGTGTACATTAAGTAGCTGTCAAATGACGTGTTTTATATTTGCTATCTCCACTGAAGATAGCAAATACAAAACACGTCATTTGGCAGCTTTTTGATGCACTTTACCCAGTGATCGTCGCTAAAAAGATATGGAATCAGTCCCCAGATCGCTATGCCACGAGTACAACTCTACCGGCTACCATATCATTCAATACGGACCACGACAGTAGAGAGTATTATATCACATAATTCTGTCACCTAAAAATGTACCGTAGTCGATAGGGTTGTCACATCTCGAAAATTTTAAGTATTCTGATTAAAGTCTAGTTTTGTGTCTTATAATTAAAATACAAAAATTTAAAAAAAAACGCTATGGTCTTTAAATGCTATTCCAACTCAATATTATATTGTGTGTTTAGTCAGAAAACAAATAGGTTAAATAACACACACTTATGTTGTAAATATTGAAACGGATATTAAAATAGATTCTTTAGATCGTCGAAGTCAAAAAGCATACTCATAATTTTCATTAAAAATGAATAAAAAATGTAATCTTGTGTTCAGTAATCTTAGCAGTACCACCACCATCTTTTTTTTAATCTAAGAGTCTTTTATCCCGGTGATACGCACAGTGAAATTCCGCTGACCGCGCGCGAAATTTTTTTGAAAAAAAATATTCTTCTTAAACTTTACCTATATTGATACAAAAAATAGTCTAAAACGCCGAAAGAATGCAACAATCTATAAATTTTTAAGTATGAGTGTAAATGGATGTAATAAATATAAATAAATAGTAGAAGTAGCCATCTTGTTCTAAATTTGAATGTTTTTTTAATCTACATTTTACTGAACCAGGAAATAGTTTATATCAATAACAAAAATACAAAAAAAAATAAAGAATGTATGCTTTCTAACGATAAGCGAAGCTATTTTCAAATGAACGTAACCCATAAAAAGCTGACTACAAATAAAACATAATAAAGAACATCAAAGTGTGGCAACAACATAGATCAGACGAGAATGCGCCATGGGGGATAGTTAGGGCAAATGCGACCAAAAATAACTCGGCTATTTAATAATGCATAGAGAAAACCCGACTACGTTAAACCGTAATGCAATTATACTGGTAATAACTCCAAATTAAATATTGATGTTAGGGCTAGCAAGAACCTAGTTTGTACAAAAAGGGTTTCGTGCTACCAACATATTGGAATAAGTAAGCGTTGTAAAACTGCAAAAATCGACTCCAACCTTTTCATTAGGCACCACGTGACGATTGGGTAATAATTTTGCAAAAGGTAGCAAATGGTTCATTGCAAATATTTATGCATGTATCTCTAAACACAGTGTCATTTTTGCTTTCGATGGAATTGGTTTAGTTTGGAATGGTGTTGTTTGTAACAACGTAAAATATTTGACATCTTCGGATTGGCACCGCATTTTTGATGTCTAAAAAATGTATATTTCTTTCTATTAAATTTATTTATTGGCATTCCTATTCCCCATCGTACTTCTTTGGAGATTAAAAAAATATGTTTTATATTTGAACTTAGGTGTTTAACTATAAGTGTATTTAATTTCATCTTTAGTATGAAAAAATATTGTTATATTTTCAATATTAGTATCGATTAAAAAATGTTTCGTTTCCCTACTGGAAATCGAACCCGGGACCTCCAAAAGTCTAACACATTACCACTAAGCCATAGAGGCGATTTAATATTTCATTTAAGTAAAGGTAATTTAAAGATAGGCAAGTGTTTGCAATTTCATCCAATATGTTACTCAACTTCTGAGTTTTGTAGTATTGGTATTGAACTCTACAAAGTTCTTTGCAAAGTGGATCGAGCAGCCTTTTAACCACTTGACGAGACTGACTACATCAAATGACGAAATATTAATAGAATTTGCGAAGTGAATTTCGTCCCAAAGTTGTTCGAAACCGCCATATTCTATTACAAATATTTTGTTATGTTGACAATATTGCTTCAATACCAACATTAAACTTTCTTTAGTTAACTGGTGATTTAATTATTAATATTTGTTGTATCGCTATTTTGAATTGTTTAAATTGACATTTTTGTAATTTTCCTTTTTTCATTTTAGTTTATATTCTAGGCAAAAATTTAAATTGCGTATGCAAACGGTTGGTTTAATTAAAGTCTCTGTGGTCTAGCGGTCCGGTTGTTGGACTTGACTGCATGAGGTCCCGGGTTCGAATGCCGGGTCGGCCAACAAAAAGAA
>NJDC01012373.1:31783-55095 GCA_002245475.1 Calephelis virginiensis | reverse complement strand
ATAGGCTTGCCACCTATCACATTGTGGGACTTAGTGTCTTCGGCTAGTCGTGGGTGCCTTGGTTGTACCTCTGTCTACCTATTCGGGGATATGGGCGTGAAGCAACCTTTTTTTTATTTTTTTATTTTATATAACAAATGAGAAAACTGTTTTTGTAATAAATATAAATCATTGTATTTAAAAAAAATATTAAACACTAACTATATATCCAATCGTCTACCTCGCTATCAGTAAATTGGAACTCGCTCCATGTGGAGGACAGGAAATACCAAATATTTTTTAAAAATATGGTTAAACGTCACTTTCTTCATTTAATGTGTTTATGGGGGTTCTAATCTGTTCTAAATACAAGCTGTAAATACTGGTTTGCATTCGTCTAAAGTTTGGTACGTAGGTACAATCCAAATTTCATAATATTTGGAAAATCTAAATGAAGTTTCCTCGAAGTGTAGGTACCTTTGTTAGAAGGTGTTTTTACAACCGTCTGAAACGTCTCTAAAATTTATTTTAGAGACGTTTATTTTTCCATTGCTATAAAAATCTTTTTGTTTGAATTTGATGTTATGTTCACTTTATTTCTTTTTCGTGTATTATAAGCATCATGGCATAACATTTCGATAATAAGCATCATCAGTTGCTACAGAAAAAAATATTCGGTGGTAGATTTTCGAATAATATAGAGGCGTCACAAGTATACTTTGAATGGCCTATGTAAAATAAGTAGTAGTATACTGTCTTCACGCCAAGTCTATGATAGGGTAGGCAGAGCGTATCGAGTGCCAAACTTCACGATGCTTGACCTACCAGACTTCCCGCAAGTTCATTACCTTTTTCGTACAAACATGCCGATTTCGGAAACTCTTGACACCACCCTCGGACAAGTCCCGAGTAGTTTGATCATGATCATGGTCAGTCAATGTTTCATCTGACATAATTTCCAGTGCAGCATGTCCTTTCTCATTTTAACACCAATTCTTCCAACCCAACTCTTTCTCGGGTCTCACTGTTGCGAACAGCGGGTGTTACACTACAGGTTTTTCGTAGAGCTCTCATTTCAACCAGATTTATATAGCATCGTATTCATGTATAAGTATCTTCACGCCCATGTCCCCGAAGATGTAGGCAGAAGCACTACAAAGGCACCCACATCAAGCCGAAGACACTTAGTCCGACAATGTGATAGGTGGCAATCCTATCGCCAACCGGGCACAAATCCAATCCCGGGCAACGTTATTTTAAATAGAAAATTGATAATACTCATTTTCTGTATTTTTGTTGCCCTACCCAGGGATCGAACCCGGGACTTCAAGCAGTCAAGTCAAACGTGGGATGGCTAGGCCACAGAGGCGAGTTATATATTTTCACATATAGTATCATCCCAAAAGTGTTCACGTGGTGATGTTGACTCAGGAAGTGAAATATAGGTCAAGCTCGATAACTGTATGAAAACATTAGCGTTTGTTACGCAAGATGTTTGCCCTGGGCGAGATATCAATGACCCGACCTCTCGATATGGGGCACTTCCCATTGGGATGTGAGAGAATTTTTGGAACATAAAAATGTATGTTTTTTATGTTAGAAATCAGTGAATAAGCACTCGGCTCTCCTGAAGGTAAGACTACCGTGGCCTATAGACACCATAAATGTTACAGGTGTGTCGCTGTCCTCCGGAATGGAAGACCTATTGTACAAATCGAGCGGCTACCTTACTGTTCAGACAGGAACATGGCAGTTATTATTGCGGCAGGAATAAAGGGGGTGGATAACTAACTAGGCAAGAGTACTATTCTTCCCTTACCTTAGCCTATTAAGTGGAGTTTGACGGCACTGAGACATTACTCCATAAACTACTTTCTTTGTACATTTACCTTATTAGTTTATGCCCTATACCCAAGCAAAACTTACTAAAGCATATTCACGCTCGTATCCCAGAAAGTGTAGGCGGAGGCACAATCAAGGCACATACGACTAGCCAAAGACACTAACACCCGTATTCAAGAAGCTCACTTGGCTAAGTAAAGAAAGAACGCTATGCGAAGTACGACATTTAGCTATGCATTTCTTACGTCAAGTTAGTTCAATATCAGTTCAAAGTATTGTTCATGAATTGGAAGGCTAGACGTAAGAAAGCATAGCTAAACATCGTACTTCGCATTTTTATTACTTCGCCAAGTATACTTCTTGAATACGGGTGTAAGTCCTATACTGTGATAGGTGGCAAGTCTATCGCCAAGTCTAATCCTGGCAACGTTGTTTCGGATAAAATTAATTAATTTTATCCAACTCGTCCATTATGTTATATAATTATGAATAAACTGTATCTATCTTTTCGCTCGATCGCAAGACCCAAACGCGTTGGTATTTGAAAACATCTTTTGTGGCTGCCTCCACAACTGCCTCGTTAAAACGTCAATGGAAATGTCAGTGAAAGTTGTCTCAGGGACACTGCCAAATCGAGCCATCATACTTTTGAAATCTGATAGTATAGAAGATTCGTGACCGAAAATATTACAATAACGAGTAATTGTGTTAGTGATTACGTGTTGAAAGTGTTGCTAGAGTCAAGATTCAAACTAGATATTAAAGCTGGATTATAATCTCGAATAATGACAAAAATTTATTTAAAAACTAACTATTCATATTTTTAAATGAAGAAACACTTGTACTGTTTTACGTATCACGTACATGATACGTAAAACAGTACAAGTGTTTCTTTATTTAAAAATATGAATATTTGGAAGTTTTACTAAGCGCCGACGATGGAAAATATCAAATATAATAACTAATTGTTCCCGCGAAATTCGTTCCGGCCGTTCAGTTTGTATGGGAAAAATTAAAATGCTGTTTTTTCCCAGTTTCCTCACAATCGAAAAGAATTAAAAGGATCCTATGTCCTTCCCCGGTTCTAAGCTACATCCCCCACGAGTTTTCAACCTAATCGGTTCAGCCGTTCTTGAGTTATAAATAGTGTAACTAACACCGCTTTCTTTCTTTTATATAATATGTAGAAGACTTATTTTATCATTCCTGTCTGCTCAGCTGAAAATGACGCGTACGCAATAACCAATGGCACACATACAATGTACGTGATTATTCAAAATCAGATATTTTACCGCATTCAAAGTAGAGCATCTCGAATTTACAATGACTGGGCAATTACCGATCGGTTTGATTCCTTGGCGTTGCGTAGAAATGTTGGTTCACTCGGTGTTTTCTACCGCATCTATCACGAGGAATGCTCTGATGAGATGTTTGGTTCGATTCCAGCCGCTAATTTCCACTCTCGGACATAACGCCAGAGTTTAAAGTATCATGCCTATCATTTTGATGTGTGATGATCTACAATTGTGCGATTCCGAAGTCATTTGACCGCCTCGCTGGTCGAGTGGCTAGCGTACACGCCTAACTACACCGATCATCCGCGAGGCTCGGGTTCGATTCCCGACGGGGGCAGGCATTTGTGTGATGAACATTTAGATGTCTGCATTTCCGGGTCTGGGTGTTTATTAAATTTATTCTGGTATCTATTTAAGTATTTCTATGTATTAGAATCGTTGACTAACACCCATAACACAAGCATATAATTTGCTTACTTTGGGGTTAGATTCAATTTGTGTGACTTATCCAGGGATATTTATTTATTATTTATTATTTATTTATTTACATTTCTCACCCCGCGGTGATCACTTTCCATCCGGTGACCCACTTGCTCGTTTGCCTCCGTTTATATATTAAAAAACTCAAAATTAACATTCTGTGCTGGTGTATCAGCATACCTTTAATAGTAGTACGTTTAACGTAGGATTGTTAAGTTATAATATTTGTATCAAGTATTGTGATGGTTATTAGAGTGGGACTTGGAAATATCTATCTTGTGAATCCTATCATAATATTGGAAACGCGAAAGAAGAAAATATGCTGCACCGATTTTCATGAAATTTGACATACATGTAGAGGTAAGAATTAACACATATGATAGTTTTTATACCGAAAAAATGTTCCTGTGGGACCATTAACCACGCGGGCAATGCCGTGGGCAGCAGCTAGTAGATAATAGTTTTGCATGGTTCTATCCTATTACTAAAACCTGAAACTACAAACGGATGTTAGTTATCACGAAGCGTTCGTTTCAAACACAGATAAAACTCCTTTACAAAAACCAAATTCACCCGTCTCTCTGTGACAGTTCATTGCCGTGTAACTTTCTGATGTTTTTACTTTTTTAACATTTTTAATGGCCTCTTTTTTCTGTTTTGATAATAAATGTTTGTTATTGTGTTTTGCTTTTTAAGTGTATTTTCTAATACTGTGTATGATATACGTATTTTGTCCACTTTTTTTTTTTTTTTACTTTTTTATTAGCAAACGTTTTTAGAAACACATTAATTGGGTTTACCAAAAAATTTTATTTAGGAAACGTAGCCACGGAGTCCTTACCTAAATTAATAATTTTACTACCAAGAAATTAAACAAGTATTCAAAGTATATGATAATAACTGGCTCATTATTATAAAGTTAAAGAATTAAAATCAATTTGTCGAGAAGTCATTTACTATTTCTTATTAATTTAATTTCAAATTAACCAGTTATTTTAATTTATCGTGTATTCTTTATTTTTGGTGTCATTGTAGTGAGTTTGAGCTAGAATCATACTAAAAAAGATTTTAAACAGTGGCGAAGAAGCTCGAAATGTCTACGTTTGGAGAATTATCCGGCAGAAGACGAGAGACTAGATATAAAGAAAAATTAGTATCCCTGGACAAGTAACACAAATTGAATCTAACCCCAAAGTAAGCATATTATATGCTTGTGTTATGGATGTTAGCCAACGATACAAATATATAAAAATACTTATCCAGTTACCGGAATAAATTTAAAAATGAACGATATTTAGGTATTTATTCTATAAATCAGATTTAATAATATAAAAAAGACTTTTCCCCGTGTTGGTCCGCGCTCCTTTGCAAAATAGACCATCTACCTCCCTGCTAGGCAAGTCGTAAAAGGGGAGTATAGTCTTACCATTACTAACACCGTGACATCTGACTAGGTGGTAGAGTTTCGCAGCGACTTGCCCGGATTGGTACCATCGCCTTACCTATTCCTGCCGCCATAACGTCATGACGTGTTCTGTAAACTTACTTTTGCTCGAGGCCTAACATCCCGGCCTCACGTTGGCAACGCACCATTACCACCTTTGGTGTCTCTAGGCGGCGTAAACTTACCAAATGAAATCCGTCTACTTGTTTGCCTTCCAATACCATAAAAAGAAATAAAAAAAAATATTTTCTCATGGCTTAATATTTCTAAAAACTGGCAGAATATACCAATTATAAAAAAAAATACTAACAGCTGTCGTTTGCGGTGGGCATGCAGAGCGACCACCTAGTGAGACAGACGGCAAGGGTTGCTTTATTCTCAGGAGAACCCCAACGTAGTGACTCGTTTGGAGATTACTTGAGCGTAACATAAGACTTGAAACCGGTCTCCAACTCCAACTGCATCATTTCACTTGTATTAATGGAAATATGAATAATAATACTAAATTAAAAATGTTCGATACCCCCGACAACTACGAAACATGTAGTGAAGCTAAGAACCATGTTTTTTTATGATATTGAAAGGCGAAGAAGCAGACGGATTTCCCGATAGCAAGAAATTCACGCCGCCTAGAGTCACCATAGCTGGTAATGATGCGTTGCCAACCTGAAGCCGGGATGTTAGGCCTCGAGCAAAAGTAAGTTTACCTGCTACCTTCCCTCTAAACCGGAACACGTAAACGGCAAGCACTGACGTTACGGCGGCAGGAATAAATGACCCCTCCAGCTCCCAAACAAGAACCCGCATTGAAATCGGAATTCATCCATCAATTCAAAAGTCCATTCAAAAGTTATATGCCAGTTCGAAACACACACATTGTACACAGACGGTCAAACTGATAACTTTTTTCCGTCGCGAGTTTATAAAAGTATTTTCTCAAATATGTTACAATTCAATTAAAAATTGAAATTTAACATAGTAGATTTTTTTATAGAATCTAGATAGTACTCTTATACCTTATGTTAATATCAATAAATAGATCACACTAATATTATAGTGTAGAGAAGTGATTCTCCGTTCTGCCAGACTCGAATTTTTAAAATTAAAAAAATCCACAATGTAAAGTTTTAATACTCTTGTTTCAAAAAAGGAACGTACCTAACATTATAATCAAAAATAAAAAAAGTGCATTTTTTTTGTTATCGGTCATACAGCTCAAATATTACAGATATCAAAACCCCAAGAATCTTATGTAATTGGGAGCTCAGAATAAACATCTGCCATATCACCTTCTCTGTCTCGATAGTGAGAACGCTTGGCACTGTCATGTTCTGGTGCGGAAGATTGGGTAGTCAGTAAATTTGGACATTTTATAAAAAACGAGACGCTTATGACATCCATGGAGCATATAGACCACGATTGTTCCTTAACATTAAGAGAGGGGTGTGCTTGTTCTTATAAAATAAAAAAGGTAAGAACTGAAAATCGAAAGGCACAAGTCCCAATCAAAAGTGCACTTGTGTAGACATAGGTTAAGTCTATCCAAAAGTCGAAATATTTCTGCTCCGCCGTTCAAATATAGTACAGTACTATTTAAATTATGCGCTTCGGCTTTACACTTTTACACTTTATACTTTTGTTTTTAAATTGTCTGACCTAATCTAATTTTAAGCGGAATGATTAATTATGTAATTACTAACTATATACTAACAACAATATTATATATTTAAAATACATTCGGACTTCCGAAGCTTGACGAATATAGCAGAAGCGCATAGTTCAATAGTTTAAATAGTACTACTGTACTATATTTTAACATTTTAAACATAATTACTTATTGTTTTAGTTAATACATTATTTTTGTTACAGGTAACTTATAAACGCTAGTAAATTTATTAGCCGCTGTGAAAGCAAGCGATTGGTTCCTCTTCAGGTATTTAATTAGTTTATACTATTTTATATATACCTTTTTCATATTATTTACCCTAAGCTTTGCCAAGTTTATAACGCAAAAATAATGAAGCGCAGAGAACTGCAAAATTCGACTCCAACTATTGAAGGGAAATGATTAATTATTTAATAACAACTCTCTATATAGATATCTTTAAAATACATTCGGATTTCCGAAGCTTGACGAATATAGCCGAAGCGCATAATTTACAAAGTACTATACATACCTATACGACTTTGTAAATGATCAGGTAACAATAAAGCTATCAGTGGACGAAATCAACAGATGCTCTAATTTAGATAACGACTCACAAAACTTTCGAGTCATTTTCTATCTCGTGTTTCTATTTATGCTATTATTGGGCGTGTAATAGCCGTCAATTCGACGTAGTGCAAACCGAAACGAATCATACCGTCTGGTTGTCTAACCTAATATGGCGACCGGCAGGTCGCAATATATACGTTAACGTATGTTATATTTACGTTAACGTTACATGTCTTTTTAACCAACTCCAAAAAGGATGTGGATCCCTTTTTTTATGAGATTGGAAGGCAAACAAGCACATCGATTTCCTGATGGTTAGAAATTCACTCCGCCTAGAGACACCAAAGGTGTTAATGGTGCATTGCCAACCTAAAGCCGGGATGTTAGACCTCGAGCAAAATAAAGTTTACCAGCTACCTTACCTTCCAAACTGGAACACGTCATGACGTTATGGCGGCAGGAATAAGTAAGGCGGTGGTACCAATCCGGGCGAGTCGCAGCGAAACTCTACCACCTAGTCAGATACATATGCTCGCTTCTTACGAGCTGCTTGGCAGGAAGGCAGATGGTCTATTCTGCAAAGGAACCCGGACCAACACGGTGTAACCTAATATAGCGACAGTTTTACTGCACTTAATTGACAGTAAAGTATCTTAACGCCCATATCCCCGAAGGGGTAGGCAGAGGCACAACCAGGGCACCCACGACTAGCCGAAGACACTATGTGCCACAATGTGATAGGTGGCAGGCCTATCGCCAATGAAATTTTATTATTATGTTTACTAAAAGAGACTGGTACATTTTCATAACATTTATTATTGCGTGTCTACCGGCTTCGTTATATAAATCATGCTAGCTGTTAGCCAGCGGCTTTTTCGGCGTAGAATATTTCCGATTTTCATTAAAAAAAAATCATCCCCTATATCCTTAAAGGGTTGATTTATAAAAAAAATAGCTCATTTTCGACCTCCGATCTTTTGCTAAATTCATATCAAATTTTATTAAAACGTTTTAGTGGTTTAGCCGTGAAATAGCAACAGACATACAGATACTGAGATAAACAGCCTTATGCATTCATAATAATAAAACTTCATAATTCAGGGTTCTGATAATTAAAATTTTATAAAGTACAATACATTACAATACAATACAATACAATGCTGACATTTCACGATCAGATCAATCGGATATTATCCGAGGGTGGTGTCAAGAGTCTCCGAAACCGGCGTGTTTGTATGAAAAGGGTTATGAATGTGAAGGAAGCAAGACAGGTTTGTCAGGATCGTGAGGTCTGGCACTCGATACTCTCTGCCTACCCCGTAAGGGACTTGGCGTGAAGATATGTATGTATGTATGTATGTATGTACAATACAATATAATACAATACTCTTTATTGTGCAACAAATAACGAAATTACAAAGATATTATAATAACTTAAACTAAGAAGATACACAAAGGCGGCCTTATCGCCAAGCCAGCTATCTCTTCCAGGCAACAATACAATAGAACAAACTTATTTTATGTAATAAGAAAGCAAACAAACAGACAACTCTACTGACGGTAAGATGCGACTAGACTATCTAATTCTGAAATAATTTCAAAGAGAACAGATAGGCCAGCCTTTCCCAAAGTGGGCGATAACGGCCCCTTGTGGGCGCTGGAAGCCTAGAGGGGGGCGCTATAAATATTGAAAAAAATGTTTTTTTTAAACTAGGCGCAACAAATATGTTATTGAGGTTATTGACAAGAAAAAAACGAGGGGGGGGGCGGTACAAAACAACTGATTTTCAAAGTGGGCGTTACATGAAATAAGTTTGGGAATCTCTGAGATAGGCAGAGGCACAGCCACGGCACCCACGACTAGCCGAAGGCACTAAGTCCAACAATGTGACAGGTGGCAAGCCTATCGCCAACCGAGCACATATCCAATCCCGGGCAACGTCATTTGTATTAAAAATTGAAAATTAAAATTGTATATCTTTCTTGATGCCGGACCCAAGGTTCGAACCCTGGATATCAAAAAGTCACGTCCGACGCCAGACTTTTTAGTTTTAAAAAAGCTTTATAATAAAGTTCAGATAAAGATAATATAAAAATGCTTTTAAAGTGTAGTTGGCTAAACAAACGTCAAAAATGATAGGCATGTTTTGACACATGTCACGTAAAAATATACCTACGTACGATACGTAACATTACGAGATAAGAATGTTGTGACGTGGTATGTCAGTTACATAGGTAATATGTAAAAGGGATAGTAAATTTATGTTGAAAGGAGACAAGATGTACGAGTTTACGTTATTTTATTGAACCAAAGTATTCCTACTAAGCTCGCTAATAAGCTCGCCATAAAGCGTTCTTTAACTTGTAATAGCGGTGTCGCACGTGGCTGTTTGTATTTTCTTTTTTATTCCTTTAGTTTGTGGCACTAGCGTTAGGATTTGCCATAAGTCAAATTACCCGATTCTTCAAAATTAGCCATGAGTCGTCAAAAAAGGTACGTCTGGGTCTTGAGTAGAGCGATGACCTCATTACTCAAGCTCATTTAATTGGATATGGCAGCAGCGAGAAAATACACGTTACAATGATTTCTTAATGATTATTTCATTTGTGCACTTTCATTGAAGTAAAATAAACAAAATGCCACACGATTTTGTGGCATTTTATTCTAATTTCATTTAAAATTGACACGAAATTCAATAATTACAAAAAAACTACGACCATCTTTTCTCAAAACTTTTCGGCTCTTAGTATTTTCGTGTTTGCTGTATTTGACAAATAACATTCATGTGTGGCCATATTTGCCAACTATATCTTTATTTAGGTATTTGGCAAATACAGAAATTAACAAATATGGCTTACCAAAAATCTGTCGGTTCATCAAGGCATATCAAAGGAGAGAATAACCATTGGCTAGCTTAAGACACGTTTTTACGCATCGCATATATCTAATAGTAACACATACGTTCAATTCATATAGGCCAGCCATTTGTCATAAACGTGGTCTTGATTGCTGCGGTAAATTTGTATTGCCTACTAGCTGTCCCGGCGAACTTCGTTCCACCCGTTCAGTTTGTGTTGAAAAAATAAAATGTTGTTTTTCCTAGTTTCCGAGAAGTTTTTTTCCTTATTCTTGTTTTTTAAACCTTCCCTGGACTTGAACAAATAATTCAAAACCAGAATTGGCCAAATCTGTTTCGCCGTTCTCGAGTTTTAGCAAGACTAACGAACAGCAATTGATTTTTATTTATATAGATTTGTCCGTGCGTTAAATATTTTGACAGATACAGTAAACACAGATTAACAAATAGCCACGTGTGGAGCCGTCATAATGTTCCAATTGTTAGAGGATAACTCTGAATTCGGTCTTTCTGTCTCCCTCTCCCTTTGGTAAACATACTTGTCCAGCATAGTCAGTTTTTGGCTTTTTATGTAAATAGGATTTCTGATTACACCTTACCCTCCGAAACGGATTCCGACAGAAGCAAGGCCCAATGTTGATGTGTCAAGAATTAACAAGATGGCTACGTATCAGGATGACCATTTTTTCTTTGCCGGATTTTAACTAGATGAGCTGAAGTTCACCACTTAAAGTTAGTAAAACACTTTTATATGTCGACTAGCTTCCAACACTACGATGTCGTCCGCTAAATTATGTAAAATCTTTATACATTGTATTCTACGTGTTGTTCTGATGTTGAAACTATATATCAGTGGAGTTTTATCTAAATCTCTCTAGTAGATTTTGCGTGACGGATAAGTGGAGAATCCATTCACCTTTTTCTTGAAAGGCTGATTTGTTGCTAACCTCGCGGTTTTTACAACAACATCGGGCTTTAATCCATCCGTCTAAACAAACTTTCGCATTACTATCAATATAAAACCAAGTCCCCCGCCGCGTCTGTCTGTCTGTTCGCGATTTACTCGAAAAGCACTGAACGGATTTTCATTCGGTTTTCAACATTAGATAGAACAATTCTTGAGGAAGATTTTAGTGTGTATTAAGTTTATGTTTTGTACAAACCAACGATATTAGTTCGATATGTTGGCAAAAAATAAGCCGATCGGGAGCTTTCCTCGAAAACAGTACCAAAACCTTTTATGTTTTAACAAAACAATGTATGGTGGGATTTTTCCTCTTCAATAGATCTCAAAAAAAGTAAGCAGTGGTATATATCTATCTTTAAAGAATAACCCGCTATAACCGTTTTTTGCGTTTACTTAAAACAGTAAAATGAAGGGTTACTTTAGAACATATTTTTAACAATACAGTATTAACCCTTAATCAAATAAATTTGTTAGATACGTTATGCGTGTAATTTAGATCAAAATTGCCTTTTACACTATCAGAAAAAAAATAACAACTAATGAGTTATCAAAAAGTTAAAATCTCCGGGCGCAAAATTAAATATCGTTGAAATTTATTCTTGAATAACCGAAGCGAAGCGAGGGCGGGCAGCTAGTAATATAAAACAAAGTCGCTTCCTCTTCCTCTTTAAAACTTCACTGATGCCGTTTTTTCAATAGATAAAGTGATTATAGAGGAAGTTTAATATGTATATTTTATACCCGTGCGAAGCCAGGGCGGGCCGATAGTTCACAATATTAATAGGTTGTTCAAAAGTGTTAAATAAGGTGTCACTAGACTAGGCTTTTTAAGGTCAAGATTTGCTTTTAAGCTTCATAGGCGTGTCAGTTTGTTACATGACATTCAACACTTCCAAGCCGGTCTGATTCATTGTATTGATTATGCAATGCTACAACAAATAACCCGTTTAGCATCTACCAAACCAGTTCTACCAGTTTACGATGATACGTTAATATCTATCTCACTACTATCATGTCTTGAGGATCTTATCCGAAATTCTTACAAGGGTTCTTGTCAAGTGCACTTTTAATTTACAAGACTAGAAATGTTGACACAGAACAATATCTAAAAACTCCATTTGGTTTTGAGTGGAAGAGGAACTTCAGAAATTAAATGTTTTTATACGATTTAAAAGGTTTTAAGAAAAAAAGGTTTCTATGTTTTTTTGTTACTCATTCACGCAAAAACTGCCGAACTCATTTTCATGAAATTTGACACACACATAGAGGGTAAGTGGGATTAACACATAGGATAGTTTTTATTCCGAAAAAATGTTCTCGTGGGAACATTAACCATTTGGCGTGAATCTAAGTCAAGATGCAGAAACACTGTCAAAAATTCTAAGAAAGCTGAAAATGTGCTCTGCTGCGCATTTTAGTCGCACGCGCCTTTTTATTTTGATATCTTTAATTTACGGGATTGCCACTTCTACCACATCAGTAGATAAATTCTACAGTCTCATAATATGTATAGATAAGGGTCGACGCATATTACAACATAATCGTATTGTTTGTTCATATAAGTTTAATTACAAACTAACTGAGTCGACAGACGTTACAATATATTTCAACACAACAAAAAATAATAAGCCAAATTGGTCCAAGTATTTGGACATGATACGATGGCCAAGGGCAGTACAGATTCGTTTTTATTTTTAATATGGTAAATTTAGTTCAGCTACCGAACTACAATAGTTCTTTATCAGGGCATCTGTTTCTGTTGTATGCGTAAATTGCATGCGAATAACCGAGGAATGGAAACATGTCTAATGTCTTTAATTCGATTGCAATTTAGCTTTGTGATTTAAGGCCCCATACTTAGTCAGCCAGAAGAGCCAATCAGCGCACTCCCCCGTTCCATGATTACTATGAAATATTGCGCTCTAAAGTAAATGTCTTAAGCGCCAAATCACTATTTTTGACACTATAAAAAGTAATTTGAAAAAATATATATAAAACTGAAACAGTTATCTTTTAGGTATAATACTTATCTATGTTTATGTTAAATCTGGTGTCGATATTTTCATAATTGTAGTAGACAGATGGGTTTTGCTTTCAAAAAAGGGTTAACTTTTTGATTTTTTTCTATCGAGCAAAGTGAAATGGATCGTGTTTTGGAAACACTAGTCTTATAAAACATATTAATGTCAATCTTGTGTATTTTTGTCGCCAAGATCTATAATTGTTTTGTATGAAAAAAACAGTATATTGCTGACGTATTTTAGCATACATGGTCCCTTAACCCAATGGTTTGTGTCTTGATTAGTTTTTGATTAATTGGATACGAACTGCAGAGAAAAATAAGATGTCTATAAAAAAGAAAGAAAGAAAATTATTTATTTGCGGAATATGTGTGTAAATGAGATGTTACAAAAATATTTAAGTATGTCAACATTCTACCATATTTTGAAGTGCAAATATTTTAACATTTATAAAAAATGTTATTTAATTACATGTGCTTTAACTTTTAAGCCAATTATTTATTCATATTTATAGCTAGTTTAATTATTTATTACCAAAACATTTAAAAACTGTAATTAATAAGACATATCCAATTTTGACTTTAGAGTGAAATGTCTACTTTCACCTACTGTAACGTAATGAGGCTATCTTAGTTATCTACTAGCAGCCAGTATTATTAACCTATCAAAGATTAGAAATTGTGTTATTTTAGATCAGTTGCCAGGTAACCGCTGTTATTTTTGAGTAATTAACAAAAATTTCTTAGCAACAAATATCTGGAAGGCCTATCTTTATCTGCAGACAGGTTATTAATTTGGGCCTTAGATGTGCTAATGATGTTAATACAGTCCGATTTTAACCTTCTGTAGAGTTCACTTGTGAGTAAGATTTAGGAGAAAAGAAAGTAAAATATAATGTTCCATATTCCCGTAAAATGATTTTTATATCTTGTTCTCAATTCCAGTAAAAATGATGTCAAAGTGATGACAGTCATTATTCATAGCAATTTGGAAAATACCATGAACATAGCTTGGAAACGGAAGTCCCAAAATAAATGGATTTACTATATTTACCTATTGATAATTGAAGTTCAATAAAAAAACCTAAAAATCTGTTTTGTAGCGAAAAAACATTTTAAATTAGGCCTTCACTGGTTTTCATTTTTCCTAATTCCCTAATCTCAAACTTAATACTCTCCCTTGCCAAGCGACACTTTATTTTAAATTTACCATTTTTGTCGTGCTTGGAATAAATGTCCAAAAATTTTTAAGGAAAGTAACTTATGTACCTGTCGTCTCTTCGCTGATGTCAGCGAGAAGAGGGAGAATAAGCTTATGAAATGTAAATCGATGAGTATATGTCACGAAATTACTAGCGTTATTTATAAGTAGAGTGTAAAAAGAAGACAAGGTTAACTCGACCGAATATATATATTAATCTGGTTTTGAATATAAAGTAAGAAATTGCACGTTCTCGTTTCTGAGGTTACAGCATGAATAATAAAGGGCCGTTGTGGCGGGGTCCGGAGGTCACGTCCACGCCGCTTGTGTGGCAGTTCGATGGCCGAACTACATTCATCATTTGTAATGAAACACACCACACTCATTTAATGCTTGCAGTGAAATGTACTGCACTCATTTAATACTCATAACGAAACACACTGTATTCATTTAATACTCATAACGAAACACACTGCACTCATTTAATAGACTTAACGAAACACACTATACTCATTTAATACTCATTTAATACTCATAATGAAACACACTGCATTCATTTAATACTTTTAACGAAACACGCTACACTTATTTAATACACTATCAATCGTAGACATTTGATAGAAAAAAATATATGTATAGAAAAGTATTAAATAAAAAAACTCTGGTTTCCAATTTTTTTATTTCAAAAAACACTGTGATTGAAGTGAATATATAGCTTTAAAGCGAATTATATTAGTTTAGTTGTTTCTTGTTCGTCTGTTTTTACTCTGATTTAAACTCTACTTTGAATGAACCGATGACTTCATACACCCAAAACAGATATAAGTACTTGTGATTCTTATGATTCATATCCTCGCCTCGAGTATTAAGGATCTGCAACTAAAGTTATTTGTTACATTAAAAAAAAGCATCTTTACGCCCATATCCCCGAAGGGGTAGGCAGAGGCACAATTAGGGCACCTACGACAAGCCGAAAACACTAAGTCCCACAATGTGATATGTGGCAAGCCTATAGCCAACCGTGCACATTTCCAATCCCGAGCAACATTTTTTTTATTAGAAAATTGAAATAACCCAATTTTTCTTTTTGTTGCTCGACCCGGGATTCGAACCCAGGACCTCATGCAGTCAAGTCCAACAACTAAACCGCTAGTTAATCATAATTAATAATTTCGCTTAAATTTTGATTAGGTCAGCCAATTTAAAAATAAAAGTATAAAGTGAAAAAAGAGTAAAAAGTCTAAAGCCGAAGTGCATAATTTAAATAGTAGTACTGAGTGTTTATCAACCATTGATTACTGTTTGTCTTGATATCTGAAAATAGTTCAGAATCCGATTATTTATTGCTTTCTCCGGCGGATGTTTCTATAGCGTTCAATTTTGATTTTGTTGTATTTTTATTCAGCATCTGTACGCGAGGAAGGATATGAAGGATTTCTATTTGAGGATATTGACTTGCTACCAATTTAGATATGGAAAAATCAATTGAATATTTTCTACACCATAACTAAGCGTAGTCAATCTGAGAAAAACGACTCCAACTAAGTATTTCACTGGGTTCCATGTCGCTTTGATCACTGTTTTTGTCATACCACGTGTTGGTCCGGGCTCCTTTGCAGAATAGACTATCTGTCTTCCTGCCAGGCAGCTCGTAAAAGGCGAGCATAGGCTTACCGTCACTAGCACCGTGCCATCTGACCGTGCCATAAGTGGTAGAGTTTCGCAGCGACTCATCCGGATTGGTACCACCGCCTTACCTATTCCTGTCGTCATAACGTCATGACGTGTTCTGGTTCGGAGGGTAAGGTAGCCAGTAAGCTTAGTTTTGTTCGAGGCTTTACATCCCGGCCTCAAGTTGCCAACGCACCGTTACCACCTTTGGTGTCTCTAGGCGGCGGGAATTACTTACCATCAGGAAATCCGTCTGCTTGTTTGCCTTCCAATATTATAAATGAAAAGAAAGATAGCAAATGATTCTGAAATGGTCCCACATAAATTTTATCAATGTCCTACTAGGTACTAGGTTGTAGTTTTCGATATAACTTACTCGTACTACTTACATACGAGTAATCTCTATAATGCATATTTTGCTATGATAAATAAATCATCACTGTGGTCTAGCGGTTCAGGTGTTGGACTTGACTTCAGGAGGTCCCGGGTTCGATTCCCGGGTCGAGCATTAAAATGAAAATATGGTGTTTCTAATTTTCTATTATAAAAACTTTGCTTGGGGATTAGATATGTGCCCGGTTTGACGATAGGTTTGACACCTATCCCACTGTCGGGCTTAGTGTCTTCGGCTAGTCGTGGGTGCCCTGGTTGTGCCTCTGCCTACCTCTTCAGGGATATGTGCTAGAAGATACTTTTCTATACTTGAATCATACATCTACCATTAATGAGGTCGCTTGACATAAGCGAAATTCTTATAATTCAAAGCTGGTGTGGTCCGGTTTGGATTGTAAGCCGGTAAACTTATTTTGCTCTGGACCTAACTTCCCGGCCTCAGGTTGGCCATAATTACCATCTTTGGTGTCTCTAGGCGGGGTGTATTTCTTACCATCAGGAAATCCGTCTGCTTGTTTGATTTATATTATAAGAGTTGCTCTGACGAAACCCATAATTTACTGGAGCAGCTATCATCGAGGTCGTCTCAAAAGCTCCGCGTGAAGTTTATAGTGTTAGTTTCCAGTTAAGAACGTTGGCACGTCCTAGTGTCACGAAATCACCAACTCACTTTCACCAACACGATTGCCCTATTTACGGCACCACATATACACTTTAAAAGTGTTCTATAGTTCAAACATTACTTATTAAAGGAATCAATGCTTCACTTTTATTTTTCTGATTTTAATTATCTCCAGACATACATTATTGCCTGTATGGTCTAGCGTTCAGTGTTGGATTTGACTGTTTGAGGTCTCGGCTATCTCTGGGTCGAGCAATACAAAGAAAACAGTGACCACTTTTCGAAAAAAGAAACATCAAAATCCATTAATTTTTCCACTTATAGTATAAATAGGATTATACTTTATAAAAAGTAAAACTGCAAATTCGTGGAGGATATTGTCTTGCTGCCAGTTTAGATAAAAAAAGAATTTAAGATTTTTTCTACAATATAATCAAGGCCAGTAAAACTTCAAATACTGGCTCCAACTATTTCATTGGGTACCACGTCACGAAGGGATCATTTATTTCTCGAAAGGCTAATAATTCCGAGATAAGATCAGATAAGTTTTATCAACATCCAACTAGTAGCCAATTATGTCGCCAGAATAGATAATTTAACCATTATGAAACGCAAAAACATCTATTTTGATTATGATAAAATTTATCTGGAACACCCTCGAAACCATGACCTACCTAAAACCCTCAAAATCAGTTTCGTATTGAACGAGTAATCGTGGAACAATCACACAAAAAGCAGACAGAAGAAGTGATATCCTCTCCCTAAATAAATACTAGATAAACCCTACTTTTGGAGTAGATTAGTCTTAATTACCTCCTATGTTAAGTAGGTAGTAGGTACTACTTTTTAGAGTATGTTAAAGTGTCTAAAGTTAGAAGGTTTTTACGAATAAATGTATTCCAACCATTAACCGTTAATTTTCAGACAGACCTTTTTATAGGTGCAAAAGAGGGAATTTACCACAGACTTTATGCTAATAACATTAAACACAGACGGAAGACAGAATTAGTTAATTAGTATTCGTGCTAATACGTTCAGTCCTCTTGGATACAGTGTCATGCAAATAGGTATGTATTGTGAACTATTGTTGGAATTGGCAAATGGTAATCGATGCCCAATAAGAATCAATGAACATTTTTACAGCATAGAAAATCTAACAAAAAGTAAAATTTATCGAATAGTTTTAAAGATCTAAACATACGGACAGACAGCCGAAAGCGTACATTGTTTTTTCTATATCG
The DNA here is from genome assembly GCA_002245475.1 of Calephelis virginiensis. NCBI lineage: Eukaryota > Metazoa > Arthropoda > Insecta > Lepidoptera > Riodinidae > Calephelis > Calephelis virginiensis. Next base: position 36,867 of record NJDC01012373.1, on the reverse strand, counting down.
TGATTTCAAGAAACTACGTGCTAGATCTCGTTCAACCAATTTTCGATGAAAGTTTATATGGTAATTTCACACTTTTTTTAGTTTTAACGTTCTCTTATTTTAGAAGTTACAAGAGAGGCAAACTATTTAGTTTAGATGAAAATTACACTAGAAACCTCAATATTATTTTTGGAGACCTATCCAAAGGTACTCCACACGTGTGGGTTTGATGAAAAAAACTGTTGACCCTCAGTTCTATATATAACTACCAAAATTTACAGTTTTTTTGTATTTTGTGTAAAAACCTTAATGCGGTTCAGAGGCTACATCTACTTATTAAGTTTCAGCAATATAGATCCTAAGATTTCGGGAAAAAATTGCTGAGATACACGGACGGACTAATAGACTTGAATTTATAAGAGTTCAGTTTTTTGGCGTCTGGCTCCGGAATCCTAACAAGGAATATATTAAATCGGACTATGCGTTAATAAATTATAGCTCAATTTACATTTTGACTTTAACCCCTTTGCTGCGAAAACCCCTTTAGTCAGCGGGATAAAAAGTATTATATAACCTTCTTTGGAAAAAAGCTCCTATCAGCTAAATGCCGTTATGATCGGTTCAGTAGATTCGGCGTTAGTCGCAGTTTATATACATAGTTTACAAATGTGTTCTGTTGCCTCTTTTTATTTGCCTAAACCTATATTTTTAACACTTTATATTTAATTTACAAAATTCACTCTTCTACGGTTTCATTATCTATATAATTATACTTGATGCCAAAACTTTAGACCCCTTTTTACGAAAATTGCGCGAACGAAGGAGTACGAAATTTTGCACACTTATAGTTTATGTGTAGGAGAAGTGCAGAACGCTAATATTTTTAAATAATAATTCTTATAAAGTACATTAAATCAAGAAATAAATCATTACCCACACTACCATGCATTTGACACACACAAACAAATATATTGGTGATAACGATAAAAGATCACATATGGGGCATTAAAAAGTTTGGAAACAAATTAGTTGTTCTAGAGAAATGAAGATGGCGTTCTTATGAACAAGATATTAAAATTTATTATGGTCGAATTTCGATCAATGAGCAACCACTAGTATTGTATTGAGAATTAATAACTTCAGAAACTATTTTATAACGAAACCACAACCTTGTGTCGTATATATAAGGTTTTTCATAAACACGTCAACTTGTAACTGTCTCTCGCCAACACCTGAATTACATTATATGTGAGAGTTTTCTCTATTGAGAATGTAATTAAATTTTATTAACCATCGATTGTAATAAATTTAATCTTATCAATTGTAGAATGCAATAAATTCAATCTTTCAATGGAATAAATACAGTCATATTGCTTTCAGGGCATATCATCAACAAACTTACCATACATCAAGTGTCGAGATTTGAAAATATTCCCAGGAAACGGTCGCACGATGTTCGCTTGTTTCTTTTTACATTCTAAACATAGAAAGAGTTATAACACGTTGTTTGTGGTCGGATCCTCCATGTCCGGGACACAGTTATCTATAGCGTAAATATATGCTAAACGGACGTAAGTTGGACCGTGAGAATAACTTTTTATTGATACGATTATTGTAGTAGAAGAGTTTGTATTTATTAACCGTAAAATATAGAAGGTTCTCAATTCGAATTTTTATCAATGAAACCGACTACAGCAAATCGCTTGTACTAGTTTGGATTTTGGTGCCTCTACAGTTATCAAGTCTTGATGGGATCCTGGACCATTATGAGAGTTCAATTTTTTGGCACACTAGCTATTTGTATATTTTTAAACCACCAACGGAAACAAAGAAGTATTATGTGTTTGACTTATCTGTTTGTGGTATCATAATATGAACGGATGGATTTCCATGCAACAGCATGCATGTACAACCATGCATGTAATTTAGGTTCCTAGCTAAATTACGGTTGCACGGTTTGACGGTGGTTATTGAACATTTTTAATTTTAAAACATTTTAAATTTGTTTTTTTATTTAAATTGAAATCTTAATATGTTGTGTTAATAACAGTGTTGCTAAAGAAATGTGTATCTTAATATAAAAAAAATGAATACAAGGAAAATTCTTCATACTTTGTCAATCCATTTAATATTTCTCAAGAAACAAACATAAAGTAAAACATGGAGCAGAAAACTTCGTTTTTGGGAATCGTTTAATAACGATAGTAGAAGGAGGTAGGTTCCTAATAACGTAAACAATTCATTACTAGTATTTTAGAAATCAGTTTATTAGAGGCATAACGATTGTCCACCAAGTTGAAAGAGTTATTTAGAGTATAAAAATCGCTAAATAAATGAAAAACACTAACATTTAAGATAAAGATAGAAAATATTTTGAATGTAGTTAATTTAAAACGTAGCTAAGCTAAACTGGTTAAAAGATTATTACTTGTTAGAGAATTTCTTATAAATGTCAGTTTTCCGTGGCTCAAAATAGAAATAGTAATATGAACGAGAGGCTGCAAAGGAGTGATTGCAAATTAATATTTAGGTCAGCAACTCACCAGGGATAAAACTCGACTAAGCGACTTCAGTAATGTCATTTAATATTCGTAGTTGCTAACTTGCTACTAAAAAGAACGAATATGAAGAATTTGCTAAAGCTTAAACACTTTTTGCTTTTAATATATTTTTTTTGTAATAGTACTATTTAAATTATGCGCTTCGGCTATATTCGTCAAGATTCGGAAATCCGAATGTATTGTAAATATATCTGTATAGAGTTTTTATTACACATAATTACTCATTTCGCTTAAACTTAGATTAGGTCAGCAAATTTAAAAATAAAAGTGTAAAAAAAGTAAAAAGTGTTAAGCCGAAGGGCATAATTTAAATATTAGTTACTCTACATGAATTAAGCAAATTTTACGAAAGTGTGTACACTCGTAATACGGCTATGTTTTAAATAGCATCGATGTTTCAAAAACAAAAACTGTTTGAAATAGAGTTTTTAAAGCGGTATTTTTTTTTGGACAGTTAAATATTAAGCAATAAGCATTTTTGGTTGTCGTTTACACCTTTTCTCTGTTTATTTTTTCATCATCGGAAAACTATTGAACACATTTTAATTAGATTTTTAATATTTAAAGAATATGGACCGTTGAAATTTTATTAATTCTTAAAAAACGACAGATGTTGCCTGGTTGTTGATCGATAGTAGCACTATCTTTCCTATTTATTTAGATAGATTATTAAACTTGGCCGGTTATCTATTTTAGGTAGATATAATATTTTTATAAAAATAAACTGAAGGCTGTGATGATTGGGAATCGGCTGACCGATATGCGATAAGTAATCAACTTATAAACAAAAAAATCAAGGGGTTGCATTCCGGGAGAGCTGGCAATAGTGGAAACTGGAATATTTTTGGTATTAATGGTAAGGGAATGATTTTGCACGAATTGCTTCATCTATAAGATTTTCAAGTAATTTATACCGGCCGGTCATATATACCACTGTATGAAATGCGGCGACGGCATACAGATGTTTTACCTTCCATCTTACGAATTTTCGATCAGGTCACTCCTTACGCGAGTTGAACAGTTTTTATCCATCACAAAAAGTGCATAACGCCACTTCAAATTATGCAAAGCTACAACAAGGGTCATAAGGTCAATGGTATGGAATGTTGCACATGGGCTCAAGGTGCAGTCAAGCGGCCCATGCGAGATCGAGAGTTAATGCCCTCACTACCACCGAGGTAATTATAAACAGAACACACTCACACGCCACTTACGTCAATTTGCCATTATCTAATAATGCTTGCTTATGGCGTATAAGAACACTTGCGCTTTCCCGTTGCAAATTATTACCGCTGAACTACACATGTGGCATGAGTGGGTTACGTAGCACTTTAGGGTTCTGCGCCTTTTCAAGTTTCGATCCTCGATTTTTTTATATAGTAAATTCTTGCCTTCTACAAAAATTGCTTTTAGATCAAGTTTTTTAAAGTGGGTCTTATGGACAAATAACGTGATTATTAGGGATACGCATTCGCTCGGTTAACTATTACTAATTTTTGTGGAATTATGCCACAACTAAAAACGCCGCTCGCGGTCCCTGTATCGCCAGGCAGTGTTGCCATAAGATATTATGATGGTATTTAATAAAATTTATTATTATTATTATAGTGCTTCGTCGATACTATTCATTGTCTGGTTTATCTTCAACATTTGGAAAATTCTGAAAGTTGTTCGTGCCAGTTAAAAGTTCAAGAATCCTTGCTTTAGAAGTTGCTATAATATTAAAAAGGAGCAATTTCTAATTCACACATACAGCAAATAAATTAATTTCATTTCAAATTTTATTATACATTTTATTTCAAAAAACAAATACAAAAGGTTAGTAATATACTCCACGTTATTAAAAACCATAAATGTCATATTGATACAAAAACGACTCGTAACTTACGATGTATAAGTTAAAAAGTCATAAACATTTGCACTTCATCTGAGGAATTAGATGAAATAAGTGGCTACAAAAATGTTTTACACATGTATTATTTCATACTTCACGTGGTAGACTGCTTGTCGAGTTTGCATTCGGCTTGCCGTTCCCAAGGCGAATGTGATCACGATTCTGACATTTTTAGTACACCGCAACTTGCGTCAACTATATCGAAATGTCATTGTGATAAATGACTTTCAAAGCATTGAAACTGAAATCGTGATGTAAAAATTTCCCAGGGTAGGATTTATTATAAATATTACAAATCGAAAGTTTCTGTATAATATTTGAACGAATCTTAAAGTAGATGTTTTTTTAGATATACTTTTACTAGGTGGTAGAGTTTCGCAGCGACTCGACCGGATTGGTACCACGGCCTTACCTATCCTGCCGCCATAACGTCATGACGTGTTCCGGTTCGGAGGGTAAGGTAGCCGTTAAACTTACTTTTGCTCGAGGCCTAACATTCGGACCTCAGGTTGGCAACTCACCATTACCATCTTTGGTGTCTCTAGGCGGCGTGAATTTCTTACCATCAGAAAATCTGTCTGCTTGTTTGCCTTCCTATAATATATAAAAAAACTTTTATTATTATTAAGGATATATTTGTTGCAAAAAAG
>NJDC01012373.1:0-25440 GCA_002245475.1 Calephelis virginiensis | reverse complement strand
GAAACCCGTTGTGCGATCGAGATTAAAAGTAGTCTATATGTTAATCCAAGTCACAATCCATCCACAAATCACAATTCAGACAAATCTGTTCAGCCATTTGATCGTAAACATCCATACATACATACTCACAAACTTTCGCATTTATAATATTAATTAGTAGGATGCCTAGTAGTACCCCTTTTAAGTTCCTCTCTTTTCCTGCTTATAAGTGTGTATGTGCATAGTTTTTTAATGTACCTATTATCAAATTATACTTTTCTATTTATCTCATACTAATATTTGAAACTAATCACAGGCCAGTTTTCAATATAATTCTAAATTGTCGATCTTTTTAATGTGATTAAGCTTTAATGCCTTACCTGTTTTATATTTCAATCACTTTTATTCATAACATTGAGCAATTTCGATGATTGAAGAATGAACAGGCCGTCTTATCTTAACTTCAATTACTTTTGAACGTGATTTTCGAATTTTGCATCAATATCTTACCTTCTACAGCTTCATTTGCCATTATCTTAAATTATTTACATTTAGCCCATAAATAAGTATACATGGTACATAAATAAGTATTTGACTTGATTATTTGTTAAAGTGTTAAAAGTCGGCAAATTTACAATGTCCATGGCAACAGGATTGCTTTCAAATGAAAAAAGAATTGCGAAAAGAAGTATCTTTACGATCATATTCCCGAAGATTAAGGCAGAGGAACAACCACGACTAGCCGGACACATTAACAATCCAATAATGTAATAGACGGCAAGCCTATCGTCAACTAGGCACATGTCCAATCCCAGGCAGGTTGGGTTTTAGATAATTTAAGAAATAAATAAAAAATCTTTTGTTGCCCGATCAAGGAGTTTGGTCACAGAATCTCATAAAGTCAACAGTTAACTTCACAAATTATTTAATAAAATAAACGTCAGATAACGATGGACCAGCTTTTGAAGTTTTGTACAAAATTTAGTCCAAAATGAGATATCAAAATAGAGAAATCATTAGGAAGTATACTTTTTCTGCCTATTTTGTGTATTTGATTGTTAATATAAGCCATTTACTGATTATTAAAAAGTAAATTTAAAAAAAATTAAATTTAGAAGAAGATGGCTACTTCGTCTGTTTATTTACATTTATTTAATTAATCTACCATCATACTTGAAATTTCGCATTCTTTTAGTTTTTTAGACGATTTTTTTTGTGTCGATATAGGGTAAAGTAGTTAAGGAGGTATGTTTTTCGCAAAAAAAAACGCGTTGCAAAACTCACGGGTAGTTTGGACAGCTGATTAGATAAGAAAAAAACGTTTCTCTAACGATTCAATATCAAAAACTTTTGTCTAACAATGTTTTGAAAGGAATCCCCGACACGAGAGAAGTACTAAAATTAAAATGTCGTAGCAAATATTAATAATACAATCTAAATAAAAAGGAATTTCTATTTTTCTTCGATATAGAATCACTCTTGTCTTGTTTTTTTGTAATTATTGTCAGAACATTTTATGAAAATAATACAAGTTTCTGTGATGATTTCAAATATTTTTGTGAATATTCTTAATAATAATTTTTGATGATTTGAGGATTTTTAAATACTTGGTGTGGCAATACTGTCATGCCAACGACGGTTGGAAACTAAATTATGAGAATCACGCTGTTCGTTACTTTCAACGAGGCTAGTTGTGTTCTTGTAAGCAATTGGCATTAAATATGTAATTTGAAGAAGTACTAGTTTTATTTAAAAATACTGTTGCACTAGTTTAAAGTAGTATTAATTTAGCAACTTAATTAGAGCCGTTACATTTAGCTTAGAAAATTTAACGTTAAAGTAAATTTTAGGTTACTTTCAGTTCCTTAAAACAAGACAGGGTAGTAATGAATAAAAACATCTATGTAAAGGCCTTATTCTAGTTGTAGCCTATGCTGGTTGCTATTTTATTTAATCTTAATAAATTAGGGTTGTGGGAAAGTCCTGCATCAACTATACAGGGTGATTTTTTACTCAGACTGAACGACATAGGACATTTTGACATGATAAACATAATTTTTGTGATGAATTTAAGAGCATAATTTATCATAATTCAAAGTAAAATAAACAACTGTAATTTTAATGCAAAATTAGTCTTAAAACAATCCCTTTGAAAATATGTTTTCTTAAGAATTAAAAATAATTTATTGCTAGAAGTGTCAAAATCTACATAAAGATGATTACGGAGTCTATGACGTTGAATTTATTTACATTTTAAAATTGTTTGTAATTTATAATTCAAATTGTAATAAGTATAAAACTATTTGTTATATGAACATTAAAACATTGTGAACATAATTATATAATAACTTTTATAAATATTAAAATATTTTGCACACCACAATGTGGTAGAAAATGTTGGAAAGCTTAAATAATTTTGTAACGACTTCAACACGCATTCCGCAAATAAATATATTTTCTTTCTTTATTTTCTAATATTTTTACCAGAACTGTTTACTTGCATTAAGTTGATATAAACATCCTTTTTTAAATGTCTATATCTTATGATTTTGAAAATGAGACATTAAAAATGATTAACGCGCTAGTTTAGTTAATAACAATGAGTAGAACGTATAGCTTTAAATTATTTAGCATTATTTTTATACATTTTCAAATAATAATATCATAGAGAGCCCTTAATTCCTTCCTTATGAAAACAAAAGAAAGTTTAAAGAGTAAACTTGACGCTGAAGATAGCAAATTTGCAGTCCACAATGGCAAGGAGTTCTGGATTTGTTTTGAGACCATTCAGCTTTTCATTCATGTTGACTTGGTTTATCGTATTACGATTTAAAGTTTAGCAGCAGACTGAAAACTTAAACTGTACAACTGTAGCTACTTAATTTGTAAATTGTATTACTGTAAGTGAAATCTTTTTGCATTCTGTAGAATAGAAAAGGCCGTCAAAGTATCGCTGGAGACTAGCAAAAACCGTTTTTGAACAGTGTCTATACGTTAAAATAATTCAGAAAAATGTTTGAGGTTACCAGAATATTCGGTTTTGCCTCTTTGTCTGTTTCGCATCATAATAAAACATTGGTTCAATTCGGGTCAGTCTTTTACTGAGTAAATGATTTCATCAAAATCGACTTTATTATTTTATACCTCTTTGTAAACTCACTAATATTTAAGTTGCAGAAAATCAAAGTTGTTAGCTTATACTTGCAATGAAATGATGCAGCATAAAACAAAATACATGTATAATATGTACATAATGCTTCCTATAATATGTAAAATTTTCCATTTTCTTGAGTTTTGAAAATTATAATATGACTAATGTAAAAATATATAACATTTAACTCCTGTGGCAAATTTTTTTATTCCTTTCTCACCATGTACGTGTTTACGGTAAGAAAGGAATTAAAAAAAAATCCACTGGACTTGAATCCTTAGTTTCTCAAATAGTCAGAACATTCATGATTCGTTGCCTTGAGACAAAATGACGCAGGTTTAAATTCTGTCTGAGGTGAAATTTTTTCTTTATTTAAAATTGGTATAAATTTGTCCGAAGCAGAGGGCAGGTGCTAAAATTGAAATACCTGGACATAACTGTAATATGACCACTGATCAATATACTTACGTACCTACGTGTTGGAGTATGTTTTGATATTCCAACTTAAATGTAAAACACCATAGATGGCAGAACTATCATAGATAATATGTAGATCTATTGTCAACTTTATGTCATATAGCAAGATTTATGCGAAACTTATGACATAAACATTTTATTCCACAATATAGCAGCATCTCTTCAGCAATACAGATATAAAGGTGAAAAGGCATACATAATGCATAACCCTCCCCTGATATAAGAATTTTCTCTGGGATGTTTTAGTTAAGGTAGAGGTGCAGTACGTGAGACGTTTTCAAGATGAGGACAATCAAAACCTGTCCTATTTCATAGCCAGGACTCATTCAGTTCGTAATTAATGTGTACGTCCATGTTATTTGAAATATTTTAATAGCTTGAGATGTTTTTTACTGGATAATCTGGTGGTATAAAATAATATGTTTTTTTTTTAAATTTAATTTATAGATAGGTAGAAATTTTGCATATTTTGGTAACTGTTTGCGGTCTTCCTTTATTGTTTAGACAACTTATCGAGTTTTCGTTCCTCATTTTTTGGATATTTTCGTTGTAGAATTATTTCTTATTTATGAAATATCCAGCACTTATAAAAGCACTGTAAAAGATTTAGTAAAGAAAAAATAACAACAATTTTATTACTATCATCTAGGTTAACAAGGCAATATTATTTTTTAAGTATTTATAGCTAAAAGACCACTTCACGGTCTTATGACAATCTTATAAAAAAACATACTGACGAATTGAGAGCCTAATTTTAGCAGTCGATTAACAAATACTGAATAATTTTGTTTTTTTATATTTATGAGTACGCAAGTGTCTCACTCAAAACTAATTTATGTTTTAACAATGTTTTAAGTAGGACATACATTTTAAGAAAAAGTTGATTGAATGTAGCACTTCTTACTATTTGCATAAAGCGCTTCAAAATAAACAGGCCTGAAAATGACGTTAAAAGCGAAAGCTCTTGGTTAATATGCAGTAAAATAATTATGAATCGGTGTTTTATGCAAATGTTGCATAAAACATTTTCCCTTTCCCTCCAAAAGAAGTAACGGAGCGAAACTAATTCATAATTTAATACATACAATACAAAATATAAAATAACAATAACATTAAATAATTATTACGCAAAGTAATTTTATGTTACAGCTCTTTTAAGGTCAGGAGTTTTACAGCGGGAAAGTGATTAACGGTAACTTAAAATCGCGGGTCGTTGACCGGCCCTTGCTGGAACACGTGCTACACCATGGGTTCCCAAACTGTGTGATGTAACTCCTTATGACGCGAAACGGTACTGAAAGCATTACACATCGTGAAACTGTTTGGATGAACAAGAACATTTTAAAAATGATATAGGTAGTATATTCGTATACACAAGGTACCTAAATTGAACTTAATGCTTTGAAGTAAAAAAAATATTTTATAATATTTTCAAAAATGAGTGATGAATAAGTTAGTGGATTGATTAAATTCAAAAATATTCCCATATATTTGTTTAAATAGTATTATCTAATTATTAGCTTTCGTGATTCGCTTCAGTTTTTCATTAACCAAGCATTAACAAACCAAATATCCATCCAACCAAGATTAGTATATATTAGTATTAGATCGCCAAGTGTAACTAACCAATGAGTGTAATATTTAAATTACATACTTATTTGGTATTTGGAGGTTTTACAACAACTTTCTGTTGTATAGAAAAAGGTATTTTTTTGGGGCATAGCAAAAAATAACTGCTAAAAGACACGAAGTGACAAAAATTGAGAACCTCTGCGCTAGACCTTTCCCACACCGGATAACTTGCGATAGCGTTATGACACGAAAAGGTTAACATTAATAGTACCGCGCGATAGTCTATTGCTATACTGTAATTTAATACTTATATACTAGCTGTTGCCCGCGGTATTGCCGCCGTGGTTAATGGTCCTACAGGAACATTCTTTCGTGATAATCTATCCTATATGTTAATCCCAGTTACCCTCAACGTGTGTGTCAAATTACATGAAAATAGGTTCCTCAGTTTTTGCGCGAAGGAATAACAAACAAACAAACATACAAATTTTCGCATTTATAGTGTTAGTAGTGGTAGTATATTTATATGAAACCGTCTTTAAAACAAGTTTTGGTTTCGGCTATCTTAAGCATGTAATTGTGTTAACTCAGAATTTGTTATTAGATGAACCAATTTTTGTTTTCGTTTTTAATTTGAAAGCAGTTGCTTTCTTTTTATTTGTTCTAACATGGGTTTTGAGTATTTACTCCTGTGTAACTTTAATCGATTCCATAAACGAGGAAGTTATTGTTTTTTATAAGTTTGTTAAGTGATTACTTGGCCAATAATGATTTTCATGGATTTTTTCAAAAGGTAGGTTTTGATTCCGAGGATTTTTCGTATAAATTTCATCAACATCCGGCAAGCAGTTTTTGATTTTTATTTAAAAATGCATGAATTTTCGTATTACCTTGACGACATCGTTGCCGACGATTCCTTCGGAATTATGACCGCCTTTCGCGAAAAGCATGATCAAGTCGCGACGAACTGAAGATAGTTTTTGCGGTTTTTACAGCGTTTTAATTATTTTTTATTTAGATGACATCATCTGGAAAGTGAAAATAGTGCCTTTCAGTTTTACTTCGTTTAAAATATTTGGTGACTAGCTACTAGAATAATAGATTTTCATACAAATTTTTATTACCTGTACTAGTCCTTTGGGGGATAATTTATAATATAAAAATAAAACGCATAACTTCCGTACGACTTGATCGTGTTGGCTTATTATTGTTATTATTTGCCTTATTATTATTTGCTGGTTTAAACGAATGTTTATAATAATTATTGGAAATAATATTTAAAATGCTTTACCATTTAAGCCCCTTATATTTACGCTGTATATTAATATATTTATTTTTAAATATATATTGCCTTATTCATTTTACTACATATCGTTGTGTTACCTCTTCAGTGTATATTATTATTAGGGTGTACGTTGTAATATCAGTCCCATGAGGAAAATATGGCCTGAACTGTGATAAACTTGTTATAACCAGAACAGTAGTACTTAATTGATGTTGAACTGAAATAAATTTAGTGAATTGTGTTTTCTTTATTTCCAAATCGAAATATAGTCATTATCTATCTATTGTATCGCCATCTGTATCATTAAGTTTATTTTTTTTAGTTTTCCCAATTGTTCTAACAATATTAGAACATACCGATAGAGCTCTATCAGTTATTTGTTTTTTCTTGAAAGAAGTTCATCTTTTCGTACTTCGTTAGCTAAATCAAATGCCCTTTTACAATTTGTTAACCTCGCCCAAACGTTATCTCTATTTTAATTTTTAAATTAATGATGACTAGTTTATAAATAATGTTTAATTAGTTAATTTGTGATAATAATGTAATATGTTGGTTTGCTTTAATATATTATTTTATTTTATTTATTTATATCCTATTAATATTATAAATCCGAAAGTTTGTACGTGTGTTTCTTACTCCTTTACGCAAAAACTGCAGAACCGATTTGCACGAAATTACGTACTCACCTAGGGTAACTTGGATTACATAGGATAGTTTTAATTCCGAAAATGTTCGCTGCAGGCAACAGCTAGTGCTTTAATGTCTTGTAACATGTTTTTAACTATGCAAATAAGTAGTTTTCACATATCGTCTTTGTAGGTAATGCCTAGTAGGTATCTCCTGAGGCAAGTGAAATTGACAAAGCCTCATTACGCCCTGTCGCTTCCTTAAACCATTAGGGTAGTAAATTATTGAATATTTGAGGACGTAACATTACTGAGTGTTGTATAATTCATAAACTGTTGGTTAAGGCGCCGACGGCAGATTGAAGCTCAATACCGCGTGAAATGTAATAGTTTTTTTTTTTTATAGATGAGTGCGTTTGGAGATGAGGGTTTACAACTGTTTTAATATCTACGAAAGTTGAATGCTACACTAAAGTTTTTGATATGAAGTGTTAAATTAATTTGAAATGTATTTTTATTTTAGCACTTGCCCTGTGCTTGGGATAAATTTTTATCAAGCAAGGGCAAGTGCTAAAATAAAAATAATAGTGCTAAAATAAAATGAAAGTTATGGCCATTCTAAAATGTGAATTTCATCTGTAATGATGAACTCATTTGGTGGGTACTCAGAATTGTGTATCTATAGGACATAACTACCCGCGTTAACGGGTTAGAAAGGAATTAAAAATTTCGCCACGGGACTTGAATCCTCAGTAGCTCAATTGGTTAGAGCATTCGTCGGCTTGAGACGAAAGGTTACAGGTTCAAATCCTGTCTGGGGCGAAATTTTTTCTTTCTTTAAAATTTTTTCTTTCTTTAAAATTTATAGTTAATTTGAAATAATTAGAATAATCCATATTTCTGTCCTACTATCCCACTAGAATTATAAAAGAGAAAATATATATGTTGGTTTGTCAGTCCTTCACGCCAACCTATCTTGATGAAATTTGGCACAAACATAGATTGGATACTTGAATTGACACATAGGATTGTTTTTGTCCTGAAAAAATGTTCCTGTGGGACCATTAACAAGGCGGACGACGAAGCGGGCAACATCTAGTACCTTATAAATGCGAAAGTCAGTCGGTCTGTTGCTCCTTCACGACTAAATCGCTGAACTGATTTTGATGAAATTTGATATGCATACAGCTGAAGATCCGAATTCAAGCACAGAATTTTGTTTTTTCAAAAATCAACCCTCAAGGATTATAATCGGGGATGAAAGGTTGTATGAAAATCTATTAAAAGCTGACGAAGTCGCAATTAAACACCTAGTGAATAATAAATATCCATTAAAAATTGATCTAACCTCAAAGTAAGCAAAATATTTGTAAATATTCAAACAAATACCACTATGACATCTAGGTGGTAGAGTTTCGCAGCGACTCGCCCGGATTGGTACCACCGCCTTACCTATTCCTACCGCCATAACGTCATGACGTGTTCCGTTTCGGAGGGTAACGTAGCCGGTAAACTTACTTTTGCTCGAGGCCTCACATCCTGGCCTTAGGTTGGCAACGCACCATTATCATATTTGGTGTCTCTAGGCGGCGTGAATTTCTTTCCACCAGGAAATCCGTCTGCTTGTTTGCCTTCTAATATCATAAAAAAAATGAAATTAATAAATATAATATAGCTTTAAAGCCATTCAAAATGCGCGTAAAAGTGATAACTTTTGTAATTCAATTACTTGAAAAGTAGGACATGTTTTGTGCTTACAGCGTGTGCATTTTTATTAAAATTTATAATTCATTTATTGAAAATGCAAAATTATTTTGAATCTGGGGCAACTTAATTACCAATAATAAGGAAGTTTTAATATCCTCTCCAACTGTCTGACGCCTATAATAAGTTAATTAAATCATGAAATACAGGATACTACTGTCTATTAATTCTAAGTGTTAATAATTTAATTCCTAAAAATCTCTTTTTTACATATATACGTTTATAATGTAATACTACTAATATTTTAAATGCGTAAGTTTGTATATATATGGATGTTTGTTACTCTTTCACGAATGGCTAAAAGGATTTGTCGTAAATTTGGAAAACAGATAGATTGTGACCTGGACTATTACATATAAGCTACTTTTAATTTTGATTGCACAACGGGTTAGTTAGTAGGCAACAGCTAGTAGTAGGTTTATGTCACAAAAACATGTCACTCTGATTGTATAACTTGAAATGCATTTCACCCGTATATTTCATTGTATATAATAATTTTGTAATATATAAAAACCTAGTTATATGTAACGTCCTATATATTGTAATAGAAAAAGCATTTCAATTACAAATTATTTTAGAATTACGTTCCCATGATGGAAATTCGCCGGCACCTTAAGTAAACATATTAATTCCGTTGTTGTGGCAAAGCGATATTCCGCAATATTTCATATTTCATAAGCCGATACTACAATATAACGTACGTAAATATTATGAATTTGTGGCTCAATATCTTCTCAAGTATCAATATAAATATATCCAAGATCTGCAGGGTTACTCTTCAATCTCGATTTGATGGGAATTTGAAATTGGAATTGAGTTTGTCATTTTAAGAGCTCTTGAACGTCATTACCTTTTTAACTTACTTTACTTTTTACATTTTAAGATTTAGCTAATAACTAGTGGCCCGCCCCGGCTTTGCACGGGTATAAAAATACATATAAAACTTCCTCTTCAATCACTTTACCTATTAAAAAAATCCGCATGAAAATCCGTTGCTCAGTTTTAAATATTTAAGCATACAAAGGGACACATGGACAGGGGAAGCGACTTTGTTTTATACTATGGAGTGATAATCAATAAATTATTTTTTTTTTTTATTGAATCAGGCGTTACTTTGCGGAAATCCATTATTTGAAACGAAAACGACGACACTCGTGTGTCGTCGTTTGTACGGTACGGTCGAATTCCTGAGGATGCCTCGGTGTAGAGGCGAAACGTACGTCGAGTGCGATTTGGTGTTCTCTGTGGTGAGTGCTTCGACAAAGTTGGCGAAGGACGTGACAAGTGGTTTTGTTTCCCGTGTTCGGACTCTATTTGTGATCTGGTCGCGGAGGTGGGAGGTGGGAACTTTAGGTAGGGTTGTCACATGTAAAGAACGTGACAATTTATATTGTTTCCCGAGCTCTTCCTATAGTCGTGTGCTGGTCGCGGAGGTGGGTGGTGGGAACGTCAGTTAGGCTTGTCACATTCTGTGTCGTTTGGAGGATTATTTGCCACAACGGTTACACTGCTTACGCGGAATTAGCAAAATAAAGGCTTATTTTACATCTTTAATAAATTATTTTATGGGATTCGTTGATTTTTTGGAATTAAAAGTTAATAATCCGCTAGTATATTACATCCGATTCCATTTTTTTAATTTGCATGAAATCAAGTTCCAGGAGGAACCCTACTGGAAGTTACAAGATTTTTTGTACATGGAAAAGGTGATGCCCGTGTATTTGTTTCTATGGTTTTTATATTGTGGGCACTAGATAGCAGAAGTATAACTGCAAAAAACAACTTTAGTTTTAATACAATGTCGTCTTATTTACACCTAAATTGTTTTTGTTGATTTCTCTTATTACTGAACTGCTTGTGATATAATTTTAAAAACTGTAACAAACATATTGTCAAATTAAGAACCTTCTGCTGTTCAAAGTCGGTTAAATATAGTGGCAAACCGTATTGGTTTTAGTCACCCTTTTACCAGTTATTCAAAATATTTTTAAAAATTACCGAATTGCGTCAGCTTTCAACTTAAAAATTATAAACTAACAAACACTATTTTTTTATGATAATGGAAGGCAAACAAGCAGACGGATTCCCTGATGGTTAGAAATTCACGCCTCCTAGAGACACCAAAGGTGGTAATGGTGCGTTGCCAACCTGAGGCTGTGATGTTAGGCCGCAAGCAAAAATAAGTTTACCGGCTACCTTACCCTCCGAAGCAGAACACGTCAACTATATTTTAGCTATTTAAACATGATTACTTATTGTTATAGTTAATACATTATTTTTGTTACAGGTAACTTACAAACGCTAGTAAATTTATTACCCGCTGTGAAAGCAAGCAATTGGTTCCTCTTCAGGTATTTAATGAGTTTATACTATTTTATTTACTATACCTTTTTCATATTATTTACCCCTAAGCTTTGCCAAGTTTATAACGCAAAAATAATGAAGCGCAGAGAACTACAAAATGCGACTCCAACTATTTCATTAGGTACCACATCGAGATTTGATAAATCTTTTTTCGAAAGACTGCAAATTATTCCGAGATGGTCCCACATTAATTTGCTTATCATCTTAATAGTAGTTTTGAATTATACTTAATAATGCATAAATGACTACATGGTATAAGATAGTCAGTTTTCGCTGTCTGTCCCTATGTATGCTGAGAGAAACTGCGCAACGGATTTTGATGCGGTTTTAATAGAGTGACTCAAGAGGAAGGTTTATATGGACTGGTGGTCGCCCATTGGTCAAAATTCGAACATAATAAATTTTAATATCTTGTTGATAAGAACGCCATCTTCATTTCTCAAGACCAACTACTTAGTTTCCAAACTTTTTAGTGCGCCATCTGTAATCTTTTATCGTTATCATCAATATATTTGTTTGTGTGAGTGAAACGCATGGTAGTGTGGGTAATGTTTTATTTATTGATTTAATTTACTTTATAAGCAATATTATTGAAAAATATTAGCGTATGGCACTTCTTCTACACATAAACTATAATGTGTCAAATTTATGCTCCTGCGTCTGCGCAATTTTAGAAAGAAAGTGGAAAGGGGTCCAAACTTTTGGCATCACGTATTAATATATAGATAACAACATAGACATTGGTTAACCTGTGCGAAGATGGGACGGGCTACTTGTTACAATGATGCTTAATTTTGGTCTTTGCTGACAACCTCATTTTTGATATATTATTAAGTATAACTCAAAACTACTTATAGGATATTAAAAAATATGTGGGACTTTTTTTATGATATTGACTGGCAAACAAGCAGACGGATTTTCTGATGGTAAGAAATTCACGCCGCCTAGAGACACCAAAGGTGGCAATGGTGCGTTGCCAACCTGAGGCCGGGATGTTAGGCCTCGATCAAAAGTAAGTTTACCGGCTACCTTACCCTCCAAACTGGAACACGTCATGACGTTATGGCGGCAGAAATACGTAAGGCGGTGGTACCAATCCGGGTGAGTCGCTGCGAAACTCTACCACCTAGTCAGTCACATACACAAAAACAGAAATTACAAAAAACACATTAATGAAAATGTGTATAAGAAATGTAGTCGAATTGAGAACCTCATCCTTTTCTGGAGCCAGTTAAAAAATATGTCACGTTTACCTGACTAACATACAGCTTTTAAAATGAATTAGGAGAGATAATATGTTAGGGGTATTAGAGCCGAAACACAACCGCGTTGAGAAGCGGCACCGCGCAGCTAGAATCGCAGTATAGTCACTGCTGATTGTAGCGGCCTCACGTAATATGTTTTTAATAACAAATAAGCATTAAGTTTCTTACGATGGTCTATGGCAAAGATACGTCTAGGATGCCGCGGTTATGTGCTTTGGCCCTTAGACCATAACAAAAGAAGGAATAGAATATGTTATCATTTACACAATGATATCGATTATTGCCCGGTTCTTATCAACGAATCCTAATGTTTAATTAGTCGTAGTTTGCCCAAAAGTAACGAGCGTTACTAATATTTTTTGAAAATGAAAATACTTAGGCAAATCTGTATTATATTAATACGTGATGCCAAAACTTTGGACCCCTTTTTACGAAAATTGCGCGGACGCAGGAGCATTAAATTTGGCACACTTATAGTTTATGTGTAGGAGAAGTGCAGAACGCTAATATTTTTCAATAATAATGCTTATAAAATACGTTAAATCAGTAAATAAAATATTACCCACACTACTATGCATTTGACCCACACAAACAAATATGTTGATGATAACGATAAAAGATCACAGATAGCGCACTACAAAGTTTGGAAACAGTAGTTGGTCTTGAGAAATGATGATGGCGTTCTTATCAACAAGATATTAAAATTTATTATGGTCGAATTTCGACCACTAAGAAATAAACGTCGGACTATGGGGTTGGTAGCACATTATTGTCACATTTGGTGTCTGACGGTGTGCATATGTCACGTTCGTTATCTAATGCTTTAAATAGTCAATTTTGATTACCAATCAAAATCATAACCATCGATGCATAAGTATGTATATTTTATTAACTAATTACTTACTCATTAGTTTAGCTATTTGGTAATTAATAAAAAAACGTACATCAGCTCGTTACCGGTAAAATCTAATTTATTTTTAACTCATGACCAGATTTCCTAATTATGACGTACATAATTAATATATGGACGGCCATGTGTTGTAGACTACACCTTACGAACGACTTAAATTTGACTTGAGTAGACATGTCACAGCTATGCTCCAACTTTTTTAAAAGTTACTACTTATACTTTTTTAAGTATAAGTATTTTAAGTTTTGCTGTTAGATTGTTATTAGTGGCAATGTTATTGTTATCAGTGCTTATTGTAATTTTTGATGTTGAATTTATAATAGCTTTTATAACAAGTCTGACGGAACAATTTATGAGTCATAATATTTTTTGCGCTTGTTGATTGTGTAAATATTGCTCAGTTATATTATTGGTATTATGTTTGTTAATTAATGAATGTGTTTAGTTTTTCTACATTAAGCAGGTTATTAAATTAGTTGTACCTACTAGGAAGTTACACCATATTTTGAATGGGAATTAAAATCATTTTTTTGTCACAAAACAGAAAGTAAATTTATTTTACTTTTTACGAGTAGCCTGGCGAAGAAGAAAATAACAAAAAATGTTGAAAAGATTCCAAACCAACACGTGGAATGTGACATATTTTGATCTTATTTTCTATATGACATGTCTACGATAGCTTATTACAGAAGTTCTTGTCCCTCACTCCATTTCAAGAACGATACTGTTGGCGTTCTGCCATTGTATAATGTATGATGAATTATTTATGAATTATTATTATACATCGCTTATAATGAATTCATGTCGATATAGATTGACATTCTGACATTATTCCACTCAGCAATATTGTTCGGGAAATGATTGCAAAAATAATAAGGTTAATTAATTACTCCACAATCATCGTCATTTATGAGAGTGGAGATGCTTGAGAATACGAATATCGTACAAAAACTATTGTTACTGTTCAATATATTTTTATGAGTTATCTTTTTTTTATTAATGTATATTAAAACAACAAGTCCAAGCTGTGAACATTGAAATATTAAAAGTGCGTTAGTAGATATCGATATATCTCGTAGTTTTAGCATTTTAGATTTGATCGGAATGTACACACAAAATTCATTAATTTATAAAATAAAATAAAGCGGGGGCGGACCGGCTTCGCACGGGTATAAAATATACATATAAACCTTCCTCTTTGAACACTTTATCTATTTAAAAAAACCGCATCAAAATTAGTTGCATAGTTTGAAAGATTTAAGCATACAAAGGAACATAGGGACAAAGAACGCGAATTTTTTGACGCGACGTATCAAGTTGAGATAGAAAAGAGTAAGATAGAAAACATTTCAAAATAAAATAGTTGAATGTCAAATTATTAATATTACAAAGCTATACAAAATGTCAAGCACAATTTTATTAAAATAAACAGTGGGTACAATAACAGTACAAAACAAAAATAAAAATACAGGAGCCGTCAGTAACAATGAAAAAAAAAATCACTTATTGCTAAAATTTTCATCATCATCAATACAGACAAATGTCTGACATGTGTTTTTTGGCGAGTGTTTACAAATGGAGATAGTGGCAGCTTAGGTCACGACTCACGATTGTGGTTTTCAGAGAATTATTAGCAAGAAAAAGCAAAGAACTAATTCCAATTTCATTATATCATCTAGGTTACCAAAAAATAACGCAATAAATTATTATTTTCACACATTATTAAATTATTAATTGAAAACAACACCCTACTTGTAGTTTTTTGATATACTTAATAATGCCTTATTTTTTTGTTTAACGATTAACAAATTTCATCTTTAACATATACAAAAATGAATGCTTTAATAATTGTAACTATTATAAACCATTAATGAAATCATAAAAAACTAAAGCGACTGTCTCGGAATTTTGACCTACCTCTTTAAAAGGAATCATCAAAATCCATTCATAATTGGCGAAGAGATCGCGTAATAAGATTCGAAAAATCATACAGACGAATTGTGAAACTCTCCTTTTCTGGTGTTGTTAAAGAGGTCGGTTATTTTTTGCGTTATAGATTATTTAACCAGTCGATTTCAGTTTTTGAGTGGTGACTGACATCGCAGTGCGTTGGTGATCATAAAAAAAAAAACCATTTTTTGACATTTTAACTATTACTTTTTTTATATAAATACTGTAACATATCCACGGCCTTCACATTCAGCCATTTGTAAGAAATAGTTTTTTTTTAATTTATAAACGTGTGTAGGGAAACGGATGGGGCTGGATGTCCTCATTTCCAAAGGAAATTTTCCGCTTATCATCCTTGACACAGTTTTAGCTGCCGTAAATGGGCGTCACGCTCATATTGTTTGAATTTTTAATAAAATTACATTAAAAAGGTAACTACCTACTGAAGTTTAAAATAGAAAATTCACTAGCGCGGCCATAGAAAATTTTAACTAATGTTTTTTTTTTATTTGTAATCTCAACTTCGATTTATTTAAATATAAGTACAGATAGTTACCGTCGCATAACCTATTTCATCGAGTACCGAAATAAGACAATTGCCAGATAATCAGAGATCTTCTACATCAGAGAATATGGAAAAGTAATAAAAAAAAGTATCTTCACGCCCATATCCCCGAAGAGGTAGGCAGAGGTACAACCAAGGCACCCACGACTAACCGAAGACACTAAGTCCCACAATGTGATAGGTGGCAAGCCTATCGCCAACCGGGCACATTTCCAATCCCGACCAACATTTTTTTAATTAGAAAATTGGAGAAATCCAATTTTCTTTATGTTGGCCGACCCGGGATTCGAACCCAGGACCTCATGCAGTCAAGTCCAACACCCGGACCGCTAGACCACAGAGGCGAAAATAAAAAAATACAGAATACATGCTTATATACAAAACGCAAAATTGAAGCTTAAGATTTATGCTAGATTCATATTGCACTGAGCGACAACACCCGATTTACTTAAAAATTCGTGCATGCCAATCAGGATTGAAACTTAAGACGTTGGTTGATCGCATTGCGTTGAGTCTAGTTTAAATTGTATCACATTATGATATTTTTACTACAAATTCGTGCGCTGTCTTAATCTAAGTAAACTATGATGTAAATTCCTCTTCGTTACGTTACGAAAGTTCACAGCGAAATTGGTCCGACAAAAAAACTATCAGATGTTAGTCAGATACTACTGATATTTCTTCCTAATAATACAATATCTGCCAGGTTAAACCTAGATCGTACAGATTTAATTTTTTTGATGTCATCATTGTGGGTCCGTTTTTAGACATATTTTGTATTGTCTGGTTCTTGTAGGTACTCGAAGAGGTATTTCTACCGATGTTGCTCGCCCTGTCTAAATAAGTTTAACTTACAAATTTTGTAATTTATCTAAATAAGACCGCATAAGTTTATATTAATCAATACAATTATAATAAATGCGAAAGTCT
The DNA here is from genome assembly GCA_002245475.1 of Calephelis virginiensis. Classification (NCBI taxonomy): domain Eukaryota; kingdom Metazoa; phylum Arthropoda; class Insecta; order Lepidoptera; family Riodinidae; genus Calephelis; species Calephelis virginiensis. The sequence goes on along the minus strand of NJDC01012373.1, from coordinate 8,602 downwards.
ATCTGTATGTTGCGCTATTACGGCCAAACTACTAAACTGATTTTGATGAAATTTGATGTCCATATAGCTACAGATCCAAATTCAAACACAGGCCCTTTTATTTTCAAAAATTAACCCCCAAAGGATTATATATAATATGATGTCAAAGTTTGTATAAAAATTGCAATTAAATTATTCTGCGCTGACAAAGTCGCGGTTAAACAACTAGTAATTATAATAAACTAGCGGCCCGGTACGTGCTTCGCTACGTACATGACCAAAGAGAATATAATCATCGCTATATATATGACCGCATGAATAACATAATACAACAAAAAAAAAGAAAAACAACTGAAAAAAGTTTCAATATGATAGCACAATCCCCACCTGAAAAAAGATTCAATTTGACTGAAAAATGCTCATTAACAAAATTATTCGCCATTTATCGAATTTATTTGTTACAAAAAATATGATAAACGAAGAACCGCTCAACCAATTACATGCAAACTTCACATAAACCATCTGCTATAGACCCGAACAAAGCCTTAACATTTGGTTTGGATAGGTGAGTCCGTTATTGAGTTATAAAATTACAACGAAAAGTGGTATTAAAAATAAAGTATCTTCACGCCCATATCCCCGAAGATGTAAGCAGAGTCACAACCAGGGCACCTACGACTAGCCGAAGACACTAGGTCCCACAAAGTCACAGGTGGCAAGCCTATCGCGAACCGGGCACATATCCAATCCCGGGCAACATTTTTTTATAAGAAAATTGGAAATACCACATTTTTTTGTTGCCCGACCCGGGATTCGAACCCGGGACCTCATGAAGTCAAGTCCAATAACGTTGGACCGCTAGACCACAGAGGTGACTAAAAGTGGCATTGATTTCTATATTTGCAAAAGACAGGTTTCCCAGTCACTACAATCCAGTAAGGCGGCGGATATTTCTTGCCAATAAAAAGTCCGCCTCTTTGCCAATTAAAACCTAAAGAAAAAATGTTAGATGTTCTGAGCTCCATTAATATATATTTTTTTAGATTTATCATCATAAAATATCATATTATTTCAAATTATTTCGCATGATTTTTCTTATCCATTTTAACAAACAATTAAATATTAGTTTTCATAGCTGAGTATTCCTCCCTTTTTAAACTGTCTAAGCTTTCTATCAGGCGGGTTTCGAGCACTGAGCTCTTACATCATAATAAATATCAAATTGCTTAATCTTACAAATTTAATTAATATAATGTATTTTATTTAATGTCTAACACGATGGTCATCTTTATATAGAAAGTTCAGTAAATTGAACACAAAAACCTGCGTTACATCGTCGTAAATCCCTTCGGAGATAGCTGTTTTGAACTTGTAAGAAATCTTTGTGTAAAGAACGCTCAATAAAATAATCGTTTGACAAATTTTAAACGGTTTTACGTAGTTTCAAATTGATTTCATTTTAAAATATTTAATTTAATATGTATTGTTTTTAATTTGCCATGAATTAGTATATTTTTTATTTAATAATAATGTATACGTCTGTCCTGATGCTTGAAGACAACAGTGGCCTATAGATACTGTAGAAGTTTTTGGTGCGTCACTGACTTTCTGCCGGCATGTTAGGCTAATGCTGCTAACAATGCTCAACGTTGTCGTGTTCCAGCATTAAAATTTGGCAATAATATATAAAACACACTTTAACTTTTGGCTTAAAGTATCTTCACGCCCATGTTATCGAAAAGGTAGGCAGAGGCACAACCAGAGCACCCACGACTAACCGAAGATACTTAGTCCCACAATGTGATAGGTGGCAGGCCTATCGCCATCCGGGCACATAAGTTTCTTATATTAAAGTTTCTTATATTAAAGGCCGCTATTTTGAAAATAACACTGAATAAGGTAAGGTTGAATAAAAGAAGTAATAAAAGGTTATAAATATTAATATTTGACTGTGTTAAATTATTTTAGTATTATTGCCTCCGAGGTCTAGCGGTCCGGTTTTGGACTTGACTTCTGGAAGTCTCGAGTTCGAGATTCTAAGATTGTTCTAATTTTTTTTCATTAAAAAAATGCATTTTTTTAATTTTCTAAAAAAAATAACGTTGCCCGGGATTAGATGTGCCCGGTTGGCGATAGGCTTGCCACCTATCACATTGTGGGATTTATCTTCGGCTAGTCGTGGGTGCCTTTACCTCTTTGAGGATATGGACATGAAGATACTTTAGTATGAAAAAATGTGTGAGATATAGCACTGATGTGTTTTTTTTTTATTTTAAACAAAAAAGACAATTTGATACATTGCTGTCTAGACTAATCACTGCAAAACACCAGCTTGATAAAGCCATTATTATTGCCATATAACATGTTTCAAAAATCCTAAAAGCGACATTAATGGTGAATCTCCCTTAAATATTGAAAAGGCTGGGGAAAGTTGCCACACCATCAATATCTGTCAGTGGCTAGCGAGTAGCCGAACGTACAAATATGAATAGGCCATATCAATAGCCGAATGACGCGGGGGATTTAGTTTCATTTTCGGGCAACATATGACCTAATTTGGTTTATACGCAATATGCTGTGACAAAATATATTCATTAATTCCCGTGTGACAAGTGACAATTAATTTTACATGGAAAGTGACAGGCGCTGCTAAAACAATGTAGTTTTTATAATTTAAACATATACGTCCCTTAGTATACACGACATATGTATATGTTCGCCACTGTGATGTAGCGTTCCGGCGTCGGACTTGACTTCTTGAGGGTCGATCCCGGGGCTCAAACAAAAATAATAGAAAATGTGTATTTTTAATTTTACAATAAAAATAACGTTGCCCGGGATTGGATATGTGTCCGGTTGGCGATAGGCTTGCCACCTATCACATTATTTATCTATAATTATAAAATAACATGTTCTGACTGACTGATACATCATCGCCGAGCAAAAACTGTTAGAGTTACAGCCATGAAATTTGGTGAGTGGGGTTGATTTATTGAGTATACTAGGTGTATTACAGACTAAGGACGGAAATTCGGTAATTCTAGTCCTAAGGGGTTGAAATAGGGGTTGAAAGTTTGTATGAAAGTCTGTCATTTTGTGAGTTAGAAATATAAAACTTTATTTTTGGGCTGCTTATTAAAAATGAGCAGATACGTATTTAAGCGTTTCTTTAAATTTTACCCCTAAAGAGGTGGAAACAGGGGTTAAAAGTTTGTATGGAGGATCGTCATTTTATAAGTTAGAAATATGAAAATTTATTTTTGAGCTGCTTATTAAAAATGTACAGATACGCATTTAAGCATTTCTTGAAATTCTATTCCTAAAAGGGTGAAATAGAGGTTGAAGGTTTGTATCAAAGTCTGTTATTTTATGAGTTAAAAATATGATATTTAATTTTGGGCTGCTGATTAAAAATGAGTAGATACGTATTTAAGCGTTTCTGGAATATTTACCTTTAAAGGGGTGAAGCAGGGGTTTAAAGTTTGTATGAAAGTCCTTATTAATAATAATAATAAGCTTTTTTATTTCTTGCTTCTACAAAGTTTTAGTACATAATGGACGTATTCGGTAAATTTTAATGTTATTGGTTAGTAATTAAGTCTAATGAAAAAAAAATTGTTTGTTAGTAATTTAACTAGATCGAAAGTAAAAATATTATCCATGCTTGATATTATTTAGTCAGCAAGAACTCCGGTTTGAGTAATAGCCTCCTCTAAAGACGTCCATGTCTCTCTATCCTGTGCCACTATTCTCCAGTCCGGGCCGGCTGATTTCTTGAAGTCGTCTTCCCAACGAGTCAGAGCCCATTTGCACTTCAATATTCGAGCATGAATTAGATTGTCTGTTGCATTTGTGGTATTTCTTATTTTTGTGTATCTTACTTTGTCTATTTTTATTATATTTAGCATACTTTTCTCCAGTCCTCTTTGACAGGTTCTGATTTTATTTACGGTTTTAGTGGTGAACTTCCACTTCTGACTCCCGTAAGTTAGGCATTAGAGTAGAGTTCATAACTTTTGTTTTGATGTCTATCTGCATATACTATACTTTTGAATATCTCATTTAGTGCCCAGTATTTATTACATGTTAATTCCACCCTTCTTTCCATTTCTAATAGGTCGCTGTTTCTATCAAAACTTATTAATTTTCCTAGACAGATGTATTTGTCGACGTGTTCTAGTGGCTATTCTCTGATTGTTATGGGTCTCTTCCGGTTGTCATTGTTCATTATCTTGGTTATGGATAGGTTCATCTCCAGCCCCACCTTGGCACTCGCCTGGTGTAGAGACTATCACGATCTGCATCTGGCCGGGCGTCTCTGACAGAAGCACTAGGTCAGCTGCGAATCTGAGATGGCTTAAGTAGGCTCCTTTTATGTAGAGTTCTAATCTACACCAGTTTAGCTTACTGATTATATTTCCCAGGAAATTTAAATATTGTTGGGGAGAGGGGGTCTCCCTGTCTTACTCCTCTTCTTATAGAAAATGCTTATAATGAGGCGTTAGTCAGTAAATATATTAACTTTCATGCAAGCAAAGCCGCAGGTAGCAGCTGGTATGTTACAAGGAAACTGTGGAAACTCGGAATTATTAAAATTTTCTGCCTAGCCTACGTTTTGCTTTTGTCATATTGGGAATTTTGTTTTACAATTTTTAATAAAGAATATTGTCATCATGTAGTAATGATCTCGCTACCTTCGTGCCCCGCTAACGATACTCTTGCATTTCAACTATTGAAGACTCAATTCATGAGTATTTAATTACTTTTTTAAGTTATTCAAAACTTGAAACAAATGCTAAATCTGCACTCTCCCATTAAAAAGAGACTTATCTATGTAGAAACATGGTCTAACATATTATAAAAGATATACGCCTGAAATGAGTTCTCTTCATTTTTTCGTCAGACTTCCATTATTTACGACTGCTTCTTTGGTTCTCGTATGTCTATTGACCACCTTGTTGATCGAGCAGCTAGCGTACTCGCCTAACTTCACCGATTAACCGCGAGGCTAGGGTTCGATTCCCGATGGGGAACGTGTGTGATAAACTTTTAGATGTCTGATTTCCAGACTGGGTATTTATTAAATTTGTTCTGGTACGTATTTTTATGTACCTATTAGTATCGTTGATTACCATCCATGATACAAGCATATAATTTGCTTGCTTTGGGAGTAGATTCAATTTGTTTTAATTGTCCAGGGATATTTATATTATAGTATATTTAAGCGTTTTATTTTAGTCAGTTCTCAATGTTTTTCGTCAGTGGAAAGTTCTGTGCTTTGCAACATATTGAAAGAACATAAACTTTGGTCTATTCGAAAGATTTGTTCCTATGTTATGTTTACAACTGACAAACATAAGCAACTTAAATTAGTTATAGGCAAATAACTCATATTCCTATTATAATAAAATCTACTCCAAGCCAAAATTTAGTTCATAAATTCAGAAAATATCCATAAAATTAAGTACTCAATATTCATATGAATAGCATAATGGAGCTGGCTAATAAAGTTTTGATGAAATCTCATAGTTACATCAAACATAGTTTTAGTTTTACCAAAATTTATATCGCATAATTTTAGATATTGGATATTTTAAGAGTTAAATTTGAAGCTGAAACTGAGTTTTATATAAATTATGCTAGAAAGGCTTCGTATATAATAACGTTAGTCTTTTTTCTGTGATAAAACTAATATCTTGATATTAAGAAACTGCCTATATTCATATTTTTAAATGAAGAAATACTTTTAAGTATCTTCACGCCCATATCCCCGAAGAGGTAGGCAGAGGTACAACCAAAGCACCCACGACTAGCCTAAGATACTAAGTCCCACAATGTGATAGGTGGCAAGCCTATCGCCAACCGATACTTAATTTTTTTTTACTTAAGAAATACTTTTACTGTTTTACGTATCACTTATAATTTATTATTTTATAAATAGCCTATCGTTTTCGCTTATAACTATAAATGATACGTAAAACAGTACAAGTGTTTATTCATTTAAAAATATGAATATTTGGAAGTTTTACCAAGCGCCGACACTGGAAAATATCAAATATACTTATGAACTATAGATGTCAGAGGTGAGTAGCTTTTTAGGTTTTTTATTTTTATTTTGGAAAGAAAACAAACAGGCAGATTGATTTTCCGATGGTAAGAAATTCACGCCGTCTAGAGACACAAAAGGTGTTAATGGTACGTTGCTAACCTGAATCCGTGATGTTAGGCTTCGAACAAATGTAAGTTTATCAGCTATCTTATCCTCTCAACCGGAACACGTCATCGGTAAGAACAGACGTTATGCCGATTGGAATAGGTAAGGCTGGATACTAATCCGCGCGAGTCACTGCGAAACCCTATCACCACGGTGCTAGTGACGGAAAAGATAATCGCCTCCGTGGTCTTGCTGTGGTTCGATTTCCGGGTCGGGGCAAAACAAAAGTGGTTTTTCCAGTTTTCTAATAAAAAAATATTGGCGATAGGCTTGCCACCTATCACTTGGACTTTGTGTCTTAGGCTAGTAGTTGTGCCGTGGTTGTGCCTCTGCCTACCTCTTCGGGGATATGGGCGTGAAGATACTTGAGAATTCTAATGCGATTAAAAACACATCCATTATCAATAAAAAAACTATCATGGTCGTTAAGATAAAGCGGGTAAGCTCTCAGGCACGTTTCACCAAATCACCTTACACTGCATTATGAAGGCTTAAAAAGTCCGTGTAAATTATTTCATATTCAAGACACTTGACTTGGTAAAAAATTGGAAGCTGCTGAAGAGTCTCGAGGTTGGGAGTGCGTGCTGTGTGCTTCAGGGTCCTCGAGAATTGTGCCTGATGGGGCACGATGGCTAATTATAACCCCCAGCGCACTCCATTGTGCAGGGTACAGCTACTTCGTTGGTAATACAATATTATGTTAATTAATAATAGGGTATGGCAACTTTATTTGAGCTTATTTCACCAATTTAAATAGTGATAAGCGAGATTGGTCTTGGTATTGAGTTTGGGATTTCGTAGCTCAAGAGTAAACATTTTGAAAACAAAAAAGCAGATATTCTCAGATGTCATACACGTCGTATTTATGTGCCTAAGGTAATGATGTGTTACCAACCTGTGTTTGGGATTAATATTATAGACTCTTAAGTAAACACGAGTTCATTTTGTATAATTTTAATTTGCACAAAACGTAGTTTGAAAATGTTTCTATTTTAATTTAAAAGTATTGACTATCGTAATAAAACGGACTCCTCATCGTTATCCTATCCTATTATCCTATTTATATCATAAATGTGAAAGTTTGTATATTTGTTTGTTTGTTTGTTACTCCTTCACGTAATAACTGCTGAACTGATTTTCATGAAATTTGGCACACACATAGAGGTTACGTCACGTCTTACGAATTTTGGATTAGGACACGTGTCCTGACGCGAGTTTAGACGTTTTCACCCATTCCCAAAAAAGTGCGCAATGCCGCTAAAGAAGTTTTCACTTTAAAATATCAATAATCCGAAACGAAACCTGTATATAATGTAGATAAGACCAATCTTGATCACGTTAGATTTTAAACAAAAAAAATCGCATTCAAATTGGTCTATCCGTTCAAAAGTTATTATGCCACAGTCAGAATCATCTTCCGGCGGGGGCTTAAAAAATTCTATTATTTGTCGTATTCCTTCTATGATTTGACCAAAGAATACAAGCAAAACATGTTCATTAAAAGTGGTTTGTAAACCTAAAAAGTGTTCGAAAAGTTTGTACAAATTATTACACACTTCACAATGTTTGTGCAACTTCCTGTGCTTTAGGCTTTTGTTGTTGTCCAATATTTACCAGCTTCTTGTGCTAAAACCGTGCCAGGCGTCTGGAATTCTCTCCAAGTTCCCACATACTTAGTTGTTTACATTTTAAGTTTCTTTATCTATTGTGTATAGTCTTTGATCGAGATGTTTTTATAATCTATCATTAAACACAATTTTGTATAGATAATGTCAACTTAATAACTGATTATAACATAATTGATGTCTCTGAGTGCAGTCGCTGGAGTTTGTTATTGTAGGGATGTGACAACTCCATCGCACCAGTTGCCACACCCCTACAAATAATTTGTTTAATACATGTTTTAAAATATCTTCACACCCATATCCCGGAAGATCTAGGCAGAGGCACAAACAGGGCACCCACGACTAGCCGAAGACACTTAGTCCCACAGTATGATAGGTGACAAGCCTATCGCCAACCGGGAACATATCCAATCCCAATCAACGATTTTTTATTAGGAAAAACCAAATTTTCTTTTTTTTTGCCCGACCCGGGATTCGAACCCGGGACCTCATGCATTCAAGTCTAACAACTAGACCGCTAGACTACAGAGGAAACCACATATAAGAATATTGTTAGTAAATATTTAAAAAAAAAAATGTTTCTAAATGTTTAAATGTTAATGCTTATTAAATGTTTTCGTGACTGAAATCTGAGAAACAGTAGAAGAAGATAAAAAAGTAGTTCTAATCTCATCTAGTCATTACAAGACTATTATAATACACTTGGGTAATACTCTAGAAATCTAAATTACAAGATTATTCCACTAGTGGGCGATGGGGTCATCACATTACTATGCTTAGGAAC
>NJDC01012369.1:19707-32824 GCA_002245475.1 Calephelis virginiensis | reverse complement strand
AGTAGAAGTAGAAGGTAAAGGTGCTGAATTTTTTATGCCATTAAATGTGTTTAATCCATGCTGCATATAATTGCGAAACCCATTAGGTGACCGTGGGGTCGTGCGGGTCATATTTTGTATCAAAGGACGATTAGACGAAAATGAACGCTTTTGTGATGCTCTCCAAAGTTTTTCCTCAGATGTCGCAAAATTTACGGCATCGCTTAGGGTTTCGGGGTCACGACACCTGACCACCGTTGATATTTGAGGATTCAATCCAACAATAGAAGTATGTACCTAGAGCTAAATCTTTCATGGCGGCGACACGGCCAGTCAGTTCTGATTTTCTTTTGAGAGGCGTAGAAATATTAATTTCGTTTAATAGTTTTGACCGACATGATTCTATTTTTAAAGCAAACTGGTTGACTGTTTCGTTCATAGAAATAGGAATATACAAAGAAGTGCAACAATGTTCTATAGAAAATTTAGTTGTATGAATACCGTTGGAATCGACATATAACTTAACAACATCTCTTTGTCTCTTTTAACAATTAATGTTGATATTATGTATGCTGAAAGACATGACGACATTTTTGTCTATGCTCATTTTGGCGTCGAATTAAAGTGACGTCATGACAGTTGTCACGTTTGCCAAGAATCCATGTTTAGTGTTAAATTTTTATAGTGATGTACTATTACAATTGTCGATATTTTATTTTACGTTCCCAGAAAAGAATATTTGGACAAGATTAGTCATTGCCACTGAAAATATCAATCACAGTCTAGCTTAATAAGAAATCTTTCAAGTGCTCACTTTAAAGTAAAGAAAGTGGTTTGAATGTAATCAGATCAATTTTTTTCTTTGTAATGACAATAAATCTTGTAATAAATATAAAGAATTAACTTTTATAAAGAATAAACGTATTTGCACGCCACAGTGTAAAAAAGACGTGCTCGTACGAAATTACGCGTACGAAATTATAATTCCATAATTCTAACATTAATTTAACATGATCGCCTCCGTGACCGCTGGGTCATTTGACTTCATGGGGTTCCGGGTTCGATTCCTGGGTCAGGCAACAAAATGAAAATCCGGTTTTTTTTTTCAATTTTCTATTTTAAAATTGGATTGGATATGTGATCGGTTAGTGGTAAGCTTGCCACCTATCACATAGACATGAAAATTTTGTACTGTGTTTGAACCCTTTTAGTATCTAGTGCTGTACCTATTTTTAATAAAGATGCCTTTGATATCCCATAAATAAATCAAAGCCACATCTCAATTCCCAACCAGCTAAACATTTAAAGATGCTATTGCTACTATATTTCATTAGCATTGTCATGTAGTTGGCTATAAAATTTACCAAAAAGGTACCTGAGTACTTAGAGCTATATAAATGTATATTAGGTAATTGGTGCTCTCTTGTAAATTTAAATATCTATTGTTTATTGCGTGCGGCAGCATTTTTTACCAAACAAAAACAGACAGTCAGTAGATGTCCTAACCATTGGTACCTACAAAAACTTGAATTTATTTTACAAATGCACATGCTTACACATCAAATTCTTAAAACCACAAACTGAAACTTTATGACAGAGTAAGTCTTAGACTCGACATAAAAAGCTGTTTGCATTTGGTCTATAAAGATTCATCGAAAGATTTTTTTCAATACCATAGTTGCCGTAGATGGGACAGATATTGGTATAAAAAAAGCCAACAATAAATCACCCCCATGTTCCAGGAAGTCTTTCAAATGATACAACAGGATTTTATAATATAAACAAACTGCTAAAAGGTTATAACCAATGCAAAGCCGAAGTAAAATCTTTGAACCCAAATTTCCCTGGTTTAACACACATTACAGCGATTCAGAGGCACCTCATTAACAAAAATATTACATTGGGTTGGTCTGGATCTGTTGAGTTGAATTGACCAGGTGCCTCTGTACCAGGCAGCTCATACGAGGCGAGCACAAATTATTTTCAACAAGATGAAATGATGTAGTGCTGTGCAGCAACTTGCCCAGTTACCTGCCACTACCACTATAATGGCTTGTTATTTTCTGGTTCGGACGGTAAGGTTACCTGCACAATAGCCTTAATATTCCAGCCACAGGACAGCAACGCACATGTAATGTAACATTTATGGTGTCTAGGGGCCACATTTGTCTCTTACCATCAGGAGAATCCAAAGTGTGGACTGAAAAGCAACATTTATTAGTAATTTAAAAAAAAACATACATTCTTGACATTTCTATTGGGACTAATAGGAAGTATATCATTTAATCAGTTGGAAAAGCAAAAAAAAATGTGTATCTCACATTTTTGTTATAGAATAGTGATGCTTATTCTTTATTATTATTATTCTTGTAGGTTTCTATAAAGTTGAATGTGAGTCTAACAGACCTGCACATCCTAAGTCATGTGGACAAAATAGATATTTCTATCTTCAACAAAAAAAAGGCAAAATGTTGAAGTATTAAAAATTTTGTGTGATATTTTGTATTGATAGATCACTATCTGCCACCAACTCCAGACTCCATGATCACGTCTTCGTCATTTAGCAGAGGCGATATAAAAAATACAGGAAGGAACATGGTCAAAAATTTATTACAAAATTCAATTTCATATTAAAGGTATTCTTCTTGGGTTTTTTTTCAGACAACTTTGATGCTACTGCTCGGTATGAAGTTATTAATTTTCTTTACATGTTGTTGATCAAGTACCTAATAAATTCTTAAAATCCAAATGTTTTCTTTATTAATTTTAATTCTATAAAACTTACATTTATAATTGTTCTACTAAGTCAGGTAATAAGCACATAGCTCTCCAGAAAAAACTTTGTCTTATAGACACTATAGATGTTATTTAAATCATTGCATGCGTGCATGCTGTTTAGAGGCAGAGGCACTGGGCCTAATGGTTACCTCGATATGACAGAAATCTGTGTATGAGTATTATAAAAGCAACCATATTATTACAAGTAAGAGAGAAAAAGTAAGTAAAACAAAGGTAAAAAAGGTGAAAGGTTTTAGGTGAAAATTTGTAAAGTATCTTTTAAATTATTTTATGCAATTTAAATAATCATATCAATGTAATAACATTGCTGAATTGTCTATTGTACATAAAAAACAGTTTCTTAAAAATCAAAGTTAGCTAACTCACATCTAAAATTTTATCAAATTATTTTATACATAGACTATATAACTGGATTTTTTGATAAAAACATTGTTAACAATTTTCAAAATGCAACTGAACTTAGGCGCATGTCTTTTTAGTTTTTCTTACTTAATGTAAAAATATACTTACTTTAAAACACAAAATTTCATACCCGATTTATTGCTTAAATACACCTAACAGACATTCACTGAGTATTAAAAAACATCACTGAATTTCTCACTTTTATAATACAATAACATAATTTTGTATTAAAAGAAAAGAGTGAGCTACTACACATCACCGTCATTGAAGAATTTTCAGTCCAAGTGACACGCAGATAGGTATAAAGATATCCTATTTTACTCTTATTTATATAAGTACATATTATAATGTAACATCTGAAACCAATCTTCAAATAATATGTGCATATCTTACTATTCCACTACTTTCAATTTAAGCCTGTCTCAACCAGTTTCAATAGACTCAATTCTTCAAGTTTGAGTTGGTTTTAAAGTAACTTTTATTTGTCTTCATAAATGTTAGATTTTGTAATTTTATAATGCACCTTAATGTATTTAAATTACCAATCTCCCTCAACTCAGAAATCGATCTCAGATCAGGAGTTTAAAAACCTTGTAGATTTTTTTATTCAACTTAGTAAGAATTATCAGACTTTGGTATGTTTTCATGTTTTAGGACACTTCAATTCGCATGTTGTACTGTTGTCTAGGTGGTAAAGTTTTGCTAAGCTTCTTTTTAATCTACTCTTTGGTTAAACTTTTCTTAAACTCTAATACAGGATATCTGGTTCATTACCTGAAAAATAAACATGAATTAAGATAAAACACTAAAAACCCTCTTAACATATAACAAATCCAAACACTACAAACCTTTTTTTTCAACAATTTTCAAATTGTTAATTATGGAGTATTTCAACAAAAACTTTATAATAAACTTCTCGTTGCTCTTTTAATTTCTTTTTAATTATGAAGTAAAAACAGAAGATGTATATGTATTACAATTAAAATAAAGTATTATGCTTTGTTTTACAATTTGTATAATATTATATTAATAGAATAAGGTTATATTGTATAGGTAAGAAAATACATAATTGTACTTGAAATAATACTAGTTTTTAAGTAATTTCTGTTTCATTCTTTGTCTTACCCATTCACGACAAAGGAATGTAATGCACTTGTAAACACAAGGACATCACTATCTATTCAATTTATCGCCGTCTTAGTACTGTCAAATTAGAAAGAAATTTTAGAACAATGGTGACAACGGAATACCATTTCTCTAAAATTACGCTAATATTAGAAATTTTTTAAGTTAGTTTAGCTTTAGCGGTGACACAACAAAATTGGCACCATTTTGTGGTGATGTGGAAGCTAATTCTATTGCATTTCGGCAATTATTAATTAATGCGTTTAATTTGTCTCCGGGATGTGAATTTAGTTAAAATATTTAAATCAATTTCTTTGTTGGACTGTGTGGTCTTATCGTATTTGGACATGGTCTAGACTAAACAATGTATCTTATTACAAGTGACAAGGATGCAGCTGCACTGGTCTCGGATGTTTACGTTACAAATAGTTGAAATACAAGTCGATACTTAGGATATTAAAAGTTATAAAAAAAAATATTATAAAAAGTTAGTTTTCACTTTACACGGATATAGGATCACTTTCACTTTAAAATGATGGATTTTGAAACCGGATGTTGAACTCAAATACTTGCAAAATAAAAGTTACAGGAACACAACGATGGTGAGAAACATCAGTATACCAGGTCGCAGGATACCACAGCAGGATACAGCAGGGCGTAATGTTTATGTCCCCCCAGGGTACCAAGCCTTATCGTGGCGGGGGGCTCAGTACCCGGGGTGCAAGTACCCTGGGGAAGCTAATTGGTACCTCAACGCCGTTCACTGCTGGCACTAACTCTGTCGGCCTGCCCGTGAAATCGTAATCCACGGGAGGTGTCGATGTCACGTCTATCGGCCTATGATCGTGGACCGAGGATCTTGTCTTAATTGGCCGGGCCGCGAGGAAGAAAACCTGTATAAAAAATTACCCCAAGCCAAGGTGTAGAGCCGTGCCGAAGGCTAAATGGCACAGGGATCTGTCTGTGTCGCGAACGGTTCCAGCTTTGGGTGCTGTGGCAAGGCCCATCGTATTTGCCTAGCCACGTCGAAGTGACGAAACGACGTGGTGGTTCACGTAGATCGTCCGCTTCTCGTGGGATACATTAAATCCAAAAACCCAAAAACCTAACATGTAACGGAGGAGGACCGAGAAGGCCAAATAGAAGAGAAAAGCTGAGTTGTAAGCAGTGTCTGTCCTTCTAAGGGTCACACGGCTGAGGAAGTAGGCCCTTCTCAGGGCCGGGAGGATAGCGAGAAAGGTCCTTCACAGGGCCAGGTCATAGATGTTGAAGGCCAACTTCTCAGGGCCAACTTGCTGGTTCCGGTCCAGTATGTTTTTCGTCATCGGCTGAGATGTCGGAAATAGAGATACGGGCGCCCAGAAAGAGGTCGTCCTTACTGTTCTCTGGGCCTCTTGGCTCAGGAACAGACACGGAGGGGCCGTTCTCTGCCAAGGTACCGTCGGCCAGAAGAGGACGAAGGAAGGCAGTGGGGGCTACAAGAGACGAGTTTCTTAAGCCCTCGCCTGTCGCCTCGCAGGGTACCGACTGCGCAAGGAAGGAGATGTCCAACAAGGATGTCGAATGCGGGACTGTTGAAGATGGGCCCGTTATAATCGAAAGCCTTGATGCGCAGGCATTAACGGCGATGGCAGGTAAGGGCCTCTCCTGCATCGTTGAGGTTGCAACAAAATCTCGCGAAAGGCGAATTCGTCGGCCGGCTCAAAAAATCTGCTGCTGACTTGCAAGAGGTCGTGGCGGTGCTTGCCGGAAGGACAGAGGCGGAAGAAACACGACAGCTCAGGGCCGACAACAATCGGCTAAAGATGGAGCTGGAGCAGCTTAGGGCCGAAATGAAGGCTCTCCGTCAAGCATTTGCGGAGGCAAAGTCCGAGGCTTCTGCCGCCGCGAGGGCCTCCGTATAATCTGCCGCAGCAGGGCCCCCATTGCAGGCATCAGTGGAGCCTGGTGAGATTGTCGAGGAAATAAAACGCTCCCTGACGATCTCTCTTGGTGACATGATGAGCGCCAGGCTTGCAGCGATCGAAGACCGACTTCTTCCGGCGCCGCGTGTTCGTCCGCCACTCGCTGCGGAAACAAGAAGGACTGAGACTGCCGCGACCGTAGCAGGAACCTCTAGTGTAAGTCCATCTCCAGCAACGGCACGTTCCACGGCCAAACCGTAGCGCACGGCTAAAACACAGAAAGCCGTAAAACAGGCAGCTGCGGAGGTGGAGAAGCCAATAAGAACGCTTGCTCCAAATTTCCAAGAGGGGGCCTCAGCCGTCTAAGGCGACTCGTGGTCAACAGAAGTTAAAAGGGGAAAGGGAAAGAGCTCCGCTCGCGCCCCTGTACCAGCCACTTCTGCTCCAGCGACCCACAAGAAAGTGTCATCCGCTGTCACTGTTTCAAAAGTGACTGTAACGCCGTTGACGGCCAAACACCCGTTGGAGATGAGGGCTCCCAGAACGGCAGCAGTAGTGCTAACGCTAAAACCTACTGCCGCAGAAAAGGGAGTCACCTATAGTTCGGTGCTGACCAAAGCACAGAAGGAGATTGACCTGGTTGAGCTCGGCATCGACTGGGTCTTCTTCCGCGTCACGGCAACTGGAGCTCGAATTTCGGGCTCCGAAGGCGGGTAAAAAGCCGATCGGCTAGCGAGCAAGTTGACTAACTCATCGGCCGAGGTAGCCGATATAGTTAGGCCCGTTAAACTCGTCGATCTTCGCCTAGCGGGTCTTGACGATGCGGCCACAACAGAGTCGATGGGGGTAGCGGTCTCCCGTGCTCGGGGTTGCGAGCCGTCACAAATTCGGGTCTCATTCTGGACGGGAGGTGGACTTTCGGGGCACATTTTGTCCGGCTCGCCCCGAGAGTCCTGGGAGTCACCGCTGCATTGGAGAGGCTGCTGCCCAACGTCGGAGGCCCGAGCGCCAACTGCCGACGGCTGTACTCCGGCGTCATACGGAGTATGGCCCTGTATGGGGCACCTGTCTGGGCGGACGCCCTCGGTCGCGCCAACAAGACCCTGCTGCGACGTCCGCAGCGGGTCATCGCGACCAGGGCGATACGCGGATACCGGACGGTGTCCTGGACGGCGGCATGCGTCCTCACGGGAGATCGACTTGTGCAGGTGCAGGACGGATGCTTCGGGAAGTATCTACACAGGATCGCGAGACGAGAGGCGACCCCCGCCTGCCACGGGTGCGGGGCGCCAGAAGATACGGCGTCCCACACGCTGGGAGAGTGCGTCGCCTTCGAGCAACAGCGGCGTACTCTCTCAACGATCGTAGGAGAAGATCTCTCGCTGCCGAGCGTAGTCAAAGCCATGCTCGGTAGTGACAGGTCCTGGCAGGCGGTAATCTCCTTTTGCGAAGAAGTAATGACGCAAAAGGAGACCGCGGAGCGGGCCTGGGAAGACGATCCCAACACAGGCCCGCTCCGGCGCAAGCGGACCGGGGGCGCGAGAAGGCGGTACCTCCGCCTTCATAGTGCGTCCGATGCGGGGCTGCCGGGGGGAGTCGGGGGACTTTCTCGGGCCAGCACGGCCTCGCACGTCTGGGGGGCGACTCCAATTGCCGGAGTTGCTCCTCTTTTAGGGCGGGAGGAGGCCCGGTAAGGACCAGGCCGTAGCTGCGGAGCGAGATGGTGAATGCCAACGCGACCCCATCTCGCTCCTAGCCGGGCGGCAGGAAGGTCATAGTGTGGTTTTTAGTCGGTTTGGGTCCGACATAACCCGTTGTTCTCCCCCGAGAGCAGCGGGTAACCGGGGGGATTTTCCACACTTAAAAAAAAAGGGGCGTAATGTTTATGTCACTCCACAGAATTTAGTAATTAGTTATTATGCTGGGTTCCGTGAGAATTAATTTATTTGTGTCTTTTCTTTGTTAAATTTTATGGTATTTTCATGAGAACGGAAACGTTCCGGGGATTTCTTATTCGAAATCCCTTAAGCTGCCACCAATGTTATACGGGATATTGAGAATTGTGTTTTGAAATATGATTTTATCAACACTGTAAAAATACACACAAGAAACTATATTTTTTTTAAGTTTTACGACTGCCCAGCTTAGTATACAGAGAGAAAGTGCGTCGATTCAAGATTATGATGATCTTAATCCGGTTGCCTGAAGGGCTGACTAAGGGCTAATGTTGGCAATATACCATACATATTCTAATATATAACAGTTCGAAAACGATATCGTTTGTCTAAAGAAGCTTTTCATTTTCTGTCTAGAGTTGCGCCGGTTGACTTCTTTAAAATCTTCTCAACAGGTCTTAAAGAAAAGGTAAGTTATAAATATCAGCAACTTTATTTATGTTTAGTGGCATAAATGAATGTATAGTAAGTACGGTTCTAACAATTTACTTAACTAAAATTTTTTTAGGTACTCACTGCTCTATTTTTTTACGCTTCGGGTTGATACTAAAGACCTGTCGGTGTAGCCACACATTGCTCGCAAAAGATGTGCAGTGTCTATACACAAGAAGTGACTAAAGCTCTTACACATACAAATGATCTAGTAAAATACATTGTTTTTCCATCAACACAATCAGCTAGACAGCGAATTAGTCAAAAGTAAGTGATAACTAAAAGGCAAATAAGGTTTGATATTTTTCGAAATTTGGCATGCCAGGAGTTGTTGGATGTGTTGACGGCACTCACATCCATATTGTTTTGCCCCCAACTGTTGAAGAGCATTTGTACTTCTGCAGAAAACAATATCATTCTCTAAATGTACAAATGCTTATAATTTTACTGAATTAATTTGGTATTTCCTGTGTTGGTTCTTTACCAACAAAACCACTCGTGATAAGAGTGCTGTGCAGCCACTTTCCAGGGGAGGGATCCACCATCTCATTTATTCCTGACGCCACATTGACTGTCATGTTTCAGTACGGAGGATAGGGTAGCCAGTAGACTTGAGAACTTGGCCACACACTGTATTAGCGTGCACCTACATTTATGTAGTCTATAGGCTGTGGCTGTCTTTTATTATCATGGGAACCACTTACTTGTTTGCCGTCTATAGCTTTAAAACATAAAAAATATATTATGTATTGATTATCCTTTTATTATTAGGTATGTGACAGTGATTACAAAATCACAAATGTAAATTCATGTTTCGGAGGACCCAATCATGATTCTTTTGTTTGGGAGAATAGCGAGCTAAATCGCTACATGCAGTCCTTGTACCAACATGGTGAAACAGTTTAACTTTTAGGTAAAAACTTGTTAGTGTGATAATATATGAACATGTTGTTTACAACTTCCATATAGAAAGATCCACTTTATACGAGTAGTTTATACAGATATTTGCATAACTTTCTCAACTCCCATACCTAAACCTACTAGAAGTTTTTAAGGCCAACTTTTGATTAGAGTATACACTTTATACAGATATTTGCATAACTTTCTCAACTCCCATACCTAAACCTACTAGAAGTTTTTAAGGCCAACTTTTGATTAGAGTATACACTTTATACAGATATTTGCATAACATTCTCAACACACATACCTTATATTACACTACTAGAAGTTTTTAAGCCAACTTTTGATTAGAGAATACACTTTATACAGATATTTGCATAACTTTCTCAACTCCCATACCTAAACCTACTAGAAGTTTTTAAGGCCAACTTTTGATTAGAGAATACACTTTATACAGATATTTGCATAACTTTATCAACACACATACCTTATATTACACTACTAGAAGTTTTAAGCCAACTTTTGATTAGAGAATACACTTTATACAGATATTCGTATAACTCTCAACACACATACCTAACAGTACTAGAAGTTTTTAAAGCCAAATTTTGACCACACTTACTAATTACATAATGGTTTGTTATTTTAAATAAAAAACTACACTGGTACGTCATCAATAATTTTAGCCCTTTTATGTTGTATGGGAAGGACTACTCTTCTTCTTTTTGTGCACATATGATTCCTTTACATCCATATGATTGCATTGTTGACCAAAACATTAGCCCAACAAGTGGGTGAACAATCTAAAATATATTGTCCATTCATTTAAATTATTGGAACGAAGTTCCTCATTGCGCGTTGTGAATGGGGGCTAGACGGAAAAAATTCTTACGAAAATGTTGTCACGACACTTTTTGCTCTGTGGTCTAGCGGTTCAGTAGTTGGACTTGACTGCATGAGGTCCCGGGTTCGAATCCCGGGTCGGACAATTTTTTTTTATTTTTCATTGTCTATTTTTTTTGTTATCATTTTCATTTTTTTATTTTTATTTTATTTTATTTATTTTTTTTATATTTTTATTTTCTTTTTTTTTATTTCATGTTTCTCTGTCTGTCTCTCTCTATAAGAGAGATAGAGATTACTAGAGATTGAGAGAGAGAGGGGTGAGAGAGAACTTCGTTCCATACGGGTGTCCCTTGACACCTCTCAACTTTTTTATTAGCTAGTAAGGGCAGCTCCTGTTTGTTTAAGCCCAAACCACATTAATTATTGTTATATTCCACCTAACACACGTGTGAGCTGAGTCCCTGTTAAGTAGGCTCAACCCCACGGCGACGGCCCACTCCCTGACAATCTTCCCCCGGATGTCGGTGGAGGGGTTGCCTCAGTCCCGGGCTTTTGCGTTGAGGTCCCCCATTTTTGCGTTCAGGGACCTGACGTGGCGCCTGACGCAGCACCGCCATGGATAGGAGGCCCAGGAAGGCCTCAACTCCACGACGGGTCTGTTGGTGGAGAAGTAGACTCCGATCACCGTGTACTTCCTCCAACCGGCAACGACGTAGCCCGACCCCCTCTCCATCGCCGAGAGAGGGAGTGAGTCTCCACCCTCCCTGGTTATAACGGCCACTGAGCAGTCAAAGTCCCCCAACCAATTGGAACGGGGAGGGACGCAGTACGGCTCAGTGACCACCGCCAAATGTATCTGCCAATGCACCAGGGTCTGCATGAGCAGATCTTGAGCCCTGGTGCAATGGTTGATGTTGGCCTGAAGGATGTTGCAATATCCGACCCTGTCCATCAGTCAGACATCGCAACCTCCAATGGTTCAGCCTGCTCACGGCCTGTTCACCGGTTCACGCTGGGCTGCGACGGCGGGCTGAGTAGGCACAGCAATAGGCGGAGCTGTAGGCCTGCTTGTATCCGCAGTGACTCGGGCAATCGGTCTGCCCTTAACTGTTGGAGGAGCACATTTTCGCATGGGGGGGGGGCATGACATGCGCAGAGGACCTTCCCGATTCAGCACATACTGTGCAGTGCGGGTCAACCCTCACGCAGGAGGACTTCTTGTGACCTGAGCCTCCGTACCTAAAGCACAGATCACCGTCTCTCTTTACCACCATCGCCGACGCTGGGCATTGCGCGAACGCATGCCCGAGGGCCATGCACCGGTAGTACTGGAGAGGTTTGTCTCCAGTGCTACTGCCCTCACCGAGCTCCAGCCAGTGAGTAGCCTGCCCTTGTGCAGCACGGCTTTTGCCGCTGCAACAGGGCAGGACACTCGGGCGGAGTCGATTCCGTTTCATCCCCAACTAATTTCCCCCACCTTGACATTTGACGGCTCGCAGCCCCCTGTTCGGGCAACTGCAGCCGTCGCCGTTTCTGCGGTTGTTGCGTCGTCTAGACCCGTAATTCGTAGCGTCGCCATTTGGACAGGCCTGACAACCGTGGCCAGATCTGCCTACAAGCTCTCCAGTTTACTGGCGAGCTTGTCGACTTTTTCTCCACCCTGGGTGCCAGAGGTTTCCAGCATCCTGGCTTCCGTGAGCGTCGTGCGGAAGAAGACCCGGTCGATACCTAATTCGACCAGGTCAATTTCCCGCTGCGCCTTGCTTAGAATTGACGCGTACGTCACTCCCTTTTCTGCAGCGGTGGACTTCAACGTTAAAATCACCGCTGCTGACCTGGGAGCCCTTAGCTCCACCGGACTGGCACCCTGACTTTGTTTTGCCCCTTTCAAGACAGGCTATGTGGGAGCAGTCTTCACAGGAGCCGCAGAGATGGGATTGGCAGGAGTGGAGTTGCTTTTTCCACTCTTCTTATTCCTGCTGACCACCTTGGCCCATGACTCAACTAGGGTATTGGTGGGAGGGGCCTCCTTTTGCACATCCGAAAACTTGGTTTTTGGCCTCGTTACTGTGGTAGTGGGTAGTGCTGCCACGGTCGCCACTGCTGCTTGCATCGCAACCCTCTTCCGTTTGCCCTTCCCTTTTTGGGCTCCTGTGGGTAATGGGGCTGGTTGGGATGGACCCGCATCAGTTTCCACTATGGAGTGAAGCTCAGCTGGTCCCGCTCCCCCACGCTGTGCCCCAAGTGGAGGCCGGAGGCTCGGAGCAGGAAGCAACCGATCCTCCAATCTTGCTATCCGAGCATTGATCATGTCGCCCAGAGAAATTGTAAGAGAGCGTTTCAGCTCCTCAACAAATTCTCCAGGCGCAACTGGTGGAAGTGGCAGTGGTAGACGCAGCAGCTCTTGCAGTGGAAGCCGCCTCAGCCTTAGCTTCCGCAAATCCTAGCGCCTCAACCACCTCCTTTAATTCGGCAACCGACTTTTTGAGTCGGCCGATAAATTCTCCATTGAGGTTGCGGGATTTGCTCACAGCCTCAAGAATGCAGGAGATCCTGCTTCCTGCCTTGGCTTTAAGAGCCTGCCCATCAAGGCTATCGATAATTTCGGGTCATTCTTTTTCAGACCCGCCCTCTATTCCCCCGACCGGCTCTCTCAAAGAGTTTTCAGCCCGACGCGATGCGTCCTGGTAAAGGCTTCAGGAACTCGTTTCTTGAAGCCCTCATTACCGTCTTTCGTCCCCTCCTGGCGGAAGGAACCTTTGCCGGGAATGGACC
>NJDC01012369.1:0-19691 GCA_002245475.1 Calephelis virginiensis | reverse complement strand
GAGAACAAAGAAGAAACCCGTTTTCGGGACATCCGCATTTCCACATCTGATAACTCCTCAGAAGATGACGAACCTGCTACGCTGATACAATCAGATTGGCCCTGAGAAGTGCCTTTATCACTAAGTATCTGGCCCTTAGACGGGCGCTTATGGCACTCAGAAGGGCATTCACCACCTACAGCGTTTGTTTGATCTTAACAGCCCTCCTTCTCTACATCGAAATTGGGTTTTGTAATTGAAGTACTCGTAAGTCGGTCCATAATCATGACATTTTCAACGATTACGATTTCAACAGACACACCAATAGGGTTAGTACCGGCAATGCCTGCGGTAACTGCGTCTCGGGCACTATGGGAGAGTATGGAGAGCAGTCTAAATAGACCAATTAGCTTCCCCAGGGTGCTGAATTACACCCCAGGTATTGAGCCACCCGCCACGACAAGGCTTGGATCCTTGGGGGGATAAACCTAATAATTTAAAATAATCGTTTTAAATATCAAAAAATGAGCACATTTATAATTTAACTTAGCAAATTACGTTACTTTTGTGTTTGTCAAGGTTAAGGCTACCTAACTAAGGTATGTTTTTACCTTAAAAGGTACACTCCATTTTTATACAAAATAGCAGACTGCTTGATTACGAAATGTAATTGCAATAAAGTTTGTGCACGGAGTCGAATCTTTCACCATCAAGTAGTCACAGATGTAAAAATGTGCAAGTGGTATTATAGAAAAAAATAGAATATCGTTAATCTTTATCAACCCGCCCAAATTTGAATAAAAATTAAACAGGTGAAAGCCGCTAAGTTTCAAAATAGGTACGCATATATTTCTAAATAAACTGATATGCACTATAAGGCACACGGAATTTTACTTTTAGTAAAAAGAACAGTCTAATCTCATTTTTCGACACGAAATATTAACCATTAACTTTGTCGTAAATTCAGTTAACATGAGAACCAGTGACCAGTTAGTGAAAACCATGTGGATATGGACATCAGTCAATACGAGAATTGCGAAACCTTTGCTGCAAGACCAAGACCAGGTGCTCCATATACCTTGGTCTTGGTGGAGCGTAAGGGCAAGGTAAGGATTTAGACGAATTGCAAAACTGAGCATAGCTACGTCAATTTAGCTATTAAGATAAAATGAAAGACATTGTTAGAATGATTTCATGTAGGCCAATTTCTGTGAGCTATGAGTCAGCTATTGGCAGGAAGTGGCAAAAGAGAGGAAATAGAATATTTATAGAAATTCTTCCTTCCTTTATAGAATTTGAGTATAGTTGGAAAATATTATAAAAAAAACCAATAGCTGTAAAGCTGATAACGTTAAGAGAATATGCATAGTTTGCCAAAAAAAACCAAACTTGTATATTTTTACTCCTACAATGTCAAATTGTGCAAACCTTGGCTGAACGAGATGTCGGTGACACCAGCGCTTATTCGATCATTAAGTTTTCTCTCGATTCGGTGAGTTGTGAGCTTAACAGACCTTAGTTTGCTGATAGTGCAAGCCATTGTAGTCAATGATTACAATGGACGTACAGTAGAAATTACCTTCAAGTCATTTTGTATGATTCGCGCCACCGTTAAAAAGAAAATAACTACTAGTTCAACTAATTTTAGTTACCCCGTGCAACTATTATAAAACAATCTTGTTTTACTTCATCAAGCATACTAATCAATGCTCGTAATTAAAAAAAACAGACACCAATGTAATTTACGTTTACAAAATATGTACTTTTTGTACAAATGTTATTGATGTTCTTTATGTTCGTTCATATACAATATGGAGAATATGCTGAATGTATTTTAATTTAATTTGAATTGAAGATAACTAATAATATTGAAAATATTAATTAGGTTACTTTTTACTAATAACTTTTTTTAAATAAATAAAGTATTTATTTTTATTACAATTTTCGACTTTTCGACTAAACATCTTAGGTTGAGACAGTAATTTGTGCAGTCACGTCAAACTTGCTAACGCAGGACGGGCAGTAGCGTCCTTGTGAAAACTTCCACCCTATAGTTGATTCCCAACCCGCCCGCCAAGCGTGGGGATTACGGCAACCCCCCCCCCAAATGACCAATTACAAAAACCTTGGCCCCCAGTCTCCGGCAGCTCCGCTTAAGTGTGTCTACGGTAGCGGACTCGGTAACGGCAGAGCAGGGGGTGCGAAAAATCCCCGGACGGACTTAGGCTACCGACTGACGAACCTGGCCCTGGTAACGCATAACTGCCGCACGCTCCAGACTGGCGAGAAGATTCTGGAGTTGGAAGAGTGTTTGGACAAGTTACGCTGAGATGTTGTGGGATTATCTGAAGTCCGAAGACAGGGAGAGTCCCGTAACTTGTTCTACCACCGGGAAGGTAACGCCCTGTCTCAGGGCGGTGTCGGGTTTATCGTCCGGAGGTCACTCATCAACTACGTGGAGGTGATCGGGAGTGTTTCGACAAGGGTGGCATACCTGATACTCAGAATCACAAAACGGTTTTCGCTGAAGGTCATACAGGTCTACGGCTCGACTTCAGCGCACTCTGACGACGAGATGGATGCAATGTACGAGGATATCTCGAACATCCATACCTCCAAAACGCACTACACGGTGGTGAGGAGCGAAGAAAAATTGTGATGTACATGCTGTAAACACAAGGAATAAAAACAATTTTGTTGTGCATAAATCTCGTCTCCACAGCATCAGTTATTCTTTCATGGGCCCATGTATACGTTTTTACAATAAACTTCGTGAGCATGTTAAAGACTTACCATTTAATAAATTTAAAAAATGTATTAAGATTAAGTTGTCTGGTAAGGGTTATTATAAGATTTCAGAATATTTAGAAGACAGAAATGCTTGGGATTAATTGCTCCTCATGCCAATCTCTGCAAAATATTTGTAAATGTAATCAACTTTTATAAATTAGAATAAAAAAAGACAAGCCCGCTGAGTTTCTTTCGCCGGATCTTCTCAGTGAGTGGCCGCGTTCCGATCCGGTGGTAGTTTTTAGATTTATATAGACGCGTTACAAGAATATTTATATATATCTACGTAATAAAAGCTAATTTGAATTTGACTTTAACGCAAAGCTGGGTATGAGAGAGGGCGATGAGCTCTCTTTATGATGAATTCCTTCTTCAGAAAAAAGTCACATTGTAAATTAACCTAGATTAGCCCGGATGGGTCGACAAAAAACGAGATAGACTTCATTCTGTCTACAAGACGCCACATATTCAATCATGTCTCTGTGATCAATAAGCTGAAAAGATCATCGGATGGTAAGAGGCACATTGAGTATCAACACAAGGCTTGAATTATCACGGCTGATGAAGTCTACGCTCCGTCCAACCCCAGTTCAATGCCAAAATCCCGAAAACTTTCAGCTTGAACTTCAAAATCGCTTCGAATGCCTGGCAGAATGCGAATCAACGCCTGATTTGAACAATGGGTTTGTGCAAGCTGTCCAAACGGCTGGGTCAAAATTTTTTAAGACCCGAAGCAAGAAAATAACAGGAAAGCTCTCAGACCGTACTCTTAAACTCATGGGCGAACGGGACGAAATGCGGTTGCAGTCTTGCAGTTGACATGCAAAAGTACAGGGAGCTAAACAGACAAGTCTCCAAGGCGTTGCAGACAGACCTGCGCATCTTTAATACGTCTCGTATTAAAAAAAACTATTGAGCGTAATAGGGACTCCAAGGTGTTTGCCAGGAATTTGTCTGTTGGCCAGACCCAATTGATAAAACTGAAAACCGAAAATGGCACCGCAACTTCATCTAAGGCTGAGATTTTGAGAGAGGTCGAGAAGTTCTATACTAAGACCCTAGAGCCAAACTCACCCGACATTACACCGAAGACATCCCGGACGTCAGCCTGTACGAGATTCGGATGGCCCTGAAACAACTGAAGATCAACAAGGCGCCGGGGGACGATGGAATCACTGCTGAGCTAGAGAGCGGGTGGAATGCCAGTACTTAAGGTCTTCCAGAAGCTTTTTAATTCCATCATCCTCGAAGGTAGTGTTCCAGAAGCGTGGACCAGAAGTGTGGTGGTTCTCTTTTTCAAGAAAGGTGACAAAACCTTATTGAAAAATTATAGACCCATCTCACTTCTGAGTCACGTTTACAAGTTGTTTTTAAGGGTCGTTGCGAACCGGATATCACGCAGGTTGGACGATTTCCAACCTCTCGAACAAACTGGGATCCGTAAAGGCTTTAACACCATAAACCGCATTCATACGCTGTCCCAGATTATACAGAAGTCCGAAGAGTATAATCGGCCATTATGTCAAGCGGGTGTGGACTACAAGAAAGCCTTCGATTCGGTTAAGACATGGGCGGTGCATTGACTATCGATACATCGAAGTTTTGAGGTGTTTGTACGAAAAAGCCATTATATTGGTCCGATTACAGTATCAGAGCTCGAAACTGATCCAGTTGCAGAAAGGTGTGAGAAAGGGAGACGTTATTTCTCCGAAACTGTTCACTGCTGCACTGGAAGATGTCTTCAAGCTTCCAGACTGGAAAAGACTCAGCATCAATATCACCGGCGAGTACATCACTCACCTTCGATTCGCAGATGATGTTGTGGTCATGGCGAAATCGCTGGAAGACTTGAGCAAGATTCTCGTTCACCTCGATAGTCTTAAGATGAACTTGGACAATATGAAAGTCATGTTCAACGTTCATGTTGCACCTATACCAGTTTCACGTTGGGAACTCAATTCTTGAAGTTGTTGATCAGTATGTATACCTAGATCAAGTTATTCAGTCAGGTAAATCCAACTTCAAGAAAGAGGTCGATCGCCTAATCCAACTCGGATGGGCAGCGTTCGGGAAGCTAAAGGGTATCTTCTTGTCCAAATTACCGCAGAGCCTAAAGTCGAAAATCTTCGACCAGTGTGTGTTACCAGTGATGACATATGGAGCTGAGACTTGGCCATTAAATGTGGGCCTCTTAAATAAGCTCAGAGTCGCTCAGCGTGCTATGGAGAGAGCTATGCTCGGTGTTTCTCTGCGAGATATGATTCGTGATTCAGTGATCCGCAAGAGAACGCGAGTAACCGACATAGTTCAGAGAGTTCGCAAGCTGAAGTGGCAATGGGCAGGCCACATTGCTCGCAGAACCGACAACCGTTGGGGAAGAAAGTGGAGTGGCGGCCCTGCACCGGAGGACGTAGTATTGGACGACCACCCGCCCGGTGGACTGATGATCTGGTCAAAGTCGCGGGGAGCCGCTGGATGCAAGCGGCTGGTGACCATGACTTGTGGCGCTCTTTGGGGGAGGCCTATGTCCAGCAGTGGACGTCCTCCAGCTTATGATGATGATGATGATGATGGTCTTGACAATTTTTCTGGGTTCTTTGTAACCAGTAATAGAGCACTGATATAGTATTCAAAGAATGGTGGCGTTCAGGAATCATGCCCTTGTATAAAAGCAAGGATTCACGGATGGACTGCGCCAGTTGCAGGGCCACCAGTTTGATCAGCTTATATATCGAAAATGTATTTAAAAAAAGTTAAAAGGAGTATGCAAAAGATTTCCTATGGAATTTTGTAGGAGGCTCAAAGCTATTTCAAATTTGGAAGAGGGTGGACAGATTAGGTGTTTTCGCTTCACAACATCGTAGAGAAACATCTGGCTGTGAGCCAGAATTCGGCCTAGTGTGTAGATGGATGTAAGATTTTCGTTGATGATGTAGGTAGTGTTGGAACAAGTGAATGATGTTCTGATAATCAGTTTCCGGTTTGAAACAATACACTCAGATTTTGTCTCCTTTCACAATGCTGTAGACTTTTTCCGGCATCACTCAATGTGCAGTCGGTTTTGGTCTTCTGTAAAATTATGCAGTATCCATCGAGGGCAAAGCTGACGAACCTTCTGTCGCATATGCAAAATGTTTTGCTGACAAGTAATTTTTGTCAGTCATATTTTAGTTGTCGTACGACCGTCACGTTTATCGTCATGGAGATAGTCCGGTCCACGTCTTAATTCTCCGAACCGCGATTACATAGGATTACGAGATGTTGCTTCATAACCAATGTCATTTGAACTGTGTGACAACTCTCTTGTTGACTTAATCCACAGCGAAAATCATAAAAAATCTTTGAACGAAAATTAAAAATCATGTTTTCATATTATTGAAATAGCGACACACATTTTTGCATGATATTAGAATGCAAACAAGCACATGGATTTCTTGATCGCAAGAAGTTCACATCGCCTAGAGACACCAAAGGTGGTAGTGGTGCGTTGCCTGAGGTGTAACCTGAGACCGGGATTTTAGACCTGGAGCAAAAGTAAGTTTTTTGAACCCGCAAATTAATAAACAAATGACAGTCACATAAGATTTTATAATTTGTGAAAAGTCTCGAAAATTAAAAAGCAGTCACTTCAATTTCTAAATTCTGTTATTGTTTTTTATTTGATTTCTTGTAAGTTGCCAGTTCCAGAAACAAGCCAATATACTCTAAATAAACACCTGCCACCTTGAATATGAAATCGGATTCTAAATTCATAATCAACATTCTGGATGGTGGGGTTAGTTTATGAAAGGATACCGTATTTTCGTTCAGATGATCCAAGAATATAAAAAAATACATAACGGAGTTTCATCAAGTGTCAAGGATGAAACAATTCAATACATGTAAATGATGACATTCCACTATCTTTTATGATAAATAATTTAAACTTTTTGATTTTTTTGAACTTTGATTTCACGAATTATGTCGTCTGAGTACACAAAAAAAACCGGGAATGCCATCATCAGATCAGAAAATGAGATAAAAATGAGTGTTACAAAAATACCTACGACTGTTTTATTTTATAATCTAAGAAATGTTAATTCTAGGGCATATAAAAAAATACTGGCGAAAGTATCAACATTATTTAGGGCGGTCTAAGTAGCTGAAACTAAATAGTGCATGGTTGAGTCTTTAGCATCTGAAATCTGCTGTTTTTCGACAAACACTATTGCGAATAGTTTTTTTTGTTTTCACTATTTGTCTGCAACTGCTTCTTCTCTAAGAATTATTCGCATTTCATCCACTATCCTTTTTTCCTGTGACGCAAGTACTGCTGCGACATTTATTGTCCTCAACATTGGAAAATTGGCTTGTTTTATTATTGGCAATTGCAAGCCCAGTCTACAATTGTTATCCACATAATATCCCACAAAATTACTTTTGTCTATGTCACGCACTGTAAAAATGAGCATTAGTATAAATTAGGTACATCATAACATAGACAGTAGTTATACGTATTAAGAGTAATTTTATCCTTGGACACAAAATAAGTTTGTAATGTTTGTAATATGTGTCAATAGTATTGGTATCTGGCAATCCAGCAGACGCATTTTAGGAAGGTAAGAAATATTACCTATAGACACCAAAGTTATCTGTAACCAAAGGTAGTAAATGTGGAATGTAGGGTGTTAGTTTTCTAACAAAAGTTAGTTTACCAACTTCCATTGGTGCTATGGCAACACAAAAGCGGTGACCAATCCGTTTTAGCCGTCACAAAATTCTACCGCATAATCTTAGTAAAGGTGCAAGTGACAAAATAATCGACGCTCGCGACTTGTTAGTTGCTGGGGTGGAAAATATTAACTAGCTGTTTTCTTCACATCTGGATATTTCATATTCGTTTCGTGATCATTATTAGCTTCCTAACTCTAAGGGCTTAAGTAGCCTTGCAAAGATTGTCATTTAAAAAAAAGATATATCATTTTGATCTTAAGTTATGAATCTTCCTTTAGCTGTGACCTGAAGAGCAGAGAACTTTAGCTCAGTGAATGACCAAGTATTTCATTATTTCAAGACTCCCATTTTGCGTTGTTGACTGACATATGATAGAAAAATATGTGATGGCTAATAATAAATAGAGCAACATGCTCACTAGGTACTAACTATTGAGTTAATGAATTTTCTTCATACTTGACTGCTAACCCTATGCTTCAGGTAACTATTCAAAAAATATTAAAACGACCATTGTTAGGGATTTTAGTAGCACAAACAATAGATGGCGCTGAACGGAATTAAATCGTGCTTCTGTGTGTTTTATTAAATTATATTTAAGCAAGAATCTGTTGAAGAATTGCCTACCTTAAAAACATTACTTAGTTTCTTAGAAAAAAGATTTAGAGCACTGGAAATGATTCAAGTAAATCAGGAATCTACATTTTCAAGCTCACGTAAGATGTTGAGTAATTCTTTTCTTACATCAGCAGAGACGCAAAACAATTGCGAATTTTGTAATGAGAATCATCGCATGATAAATTGTAAAGAATTTGCTAACTTGAATTGGTCAGATCGTTTATAGTTTGCTCAAAATAGAAGGCTCTGTTTTAATTGTTTATGGGCAGGTCATTTAGTCAGAAACTGTCGGCATAAGCCACTATGCAGCAGCTCAGCGTCTTCAACTTAAACGATTGTCAGCTAAAGGGCAGGTGACTGATGTCAACAATTTGTCTGCCCCGATCGAATATGCGGCGGAGATAGATATATCTTCAGTCGTTGATCCTGATTTTAAGCTTAATATAACCACCTACGTAATCGTAAAAGTAACAGATATTATGCCAGTAACCAAATTAGAAGGATATAACCGGTGGAATCATCTGAGTGGCTTGAATTTAGCAGATCCAGCTTACTACATGCCAAACCAAGTAGATATGCTGCTAGGTGTGAATGTTTATTCTGAAATTGTGCTATCAAACATAGTTAAGGGTGAATCTGGATTTCCTATTGCTCAAAATACCCGTTTAGGTTGGATAATAATGGGTAGCATATCTACGAAGAACCTAATTTCCACAGCGAATAGCTTGTCATTATTTATGAATATTGATATGAATCACAGGTTACAGAAGTTCTGGCAATCTGAAGATCCAGAGGAATCCCTGAAAGTTTCGACTCCTTTGAAACAAGGAGCTGAAGAAATCTATGAAAAACCTGTGAAAGGACAAGATGACGGAATAATAGATAATTCAGAATCTTTTAAATTCGAGAGAAGCTCGAATTCAAAGGAAATGGCATTGAAGAGATTGAAATATTTAGAAAGGAAATTACAGAATAATAAGTCATTAAGGGAAGAATACGACAGAGTTTTGAAGGAATATATAATTTTGGGCGATATGGAATTAGTCGATGAAGAGGAAAAAGACAAAGAGTCAGTTAGGAAGAAAAGAAGATGGATAGAGAAACAGAATAAAGCAGTTCGGGCTAAACTTAAAAAGGGGGAAAGTGCGAGAAATAGGAATCTTGTAGATTTGGCATATGCAAATGATCCCAGGATACAGCGCTTTAAACAAAAGGGTAAAGATAAGAAGCTTGCAGCTAATTGAGCCGAACAGGATGCTGTTCAAGCTACAAAAGCAGAAGAAGAACGAATAACGAAAGAAGCCCAACTTGTCAAACAAAAAACAGATGAGGCCGAAAAGGCAAAGGTTAAAGCTTCTAGAAAGGGAACAACAGAAAAAACGCACAGAAAGCAAGTCACAAATATGTAGATTACTTAACATTGCCTAGGACGTT
Source organism: Calephelis virginiensis (assembly GCA_002245475.1). Classification (NCBI taxonomy): domain Eukaryota; kingdom Metazoa; phylum Arthropoda; class Insecta; order Lepidoptera; family Riodinidae; genus Calephelis; species Calephelis virginiensis. The sequence continues at coordinate 10,160 of NJDC01012369.1, read as the reverse complement.
GTCCTAGGGCGGCGGAGAGTTGTTAGGGATTTTAGTAGCATAAACAATAGATGGCGCTGAACGGAATTAAATCGTGCTTCTGTGTGTTTTATTAAATTATATTTAAGCGACTTACGTGTTGCTGAGGACAGGAATAAAAAAGGGTTGTAAGTTATGTAGGTTTTGGTCTTTGGTCTTTGTCTTGGGTTATTGATGGTCGTTTTCCTTGGGTCTGTTGAGAAATTGAGTGGTAAAATTAATGGGTTGAAATAATTCCCGATCAACCATAAAATAGAATGTTGCAATGTCACTTGAAAAAGTAATTTACTAATACTTTACAAATTACAGGCACCTGTTACGCAACGAAACTAATCTGGATTGAAACATAACAACATAGATCATTTTGTGATATGCGCCTTTACTTAGTTTCAAATGAACAATGCACATTTAAGAAATTTGTAAAAAATACTTTTTTCTTTTTAAATTCAGGTGACAGTACGACTTTATGAATCTTTAATTTTCTCTCTATTTGATTTAAATGTCTAACGTATGGATATTTTGGATATTGGATTCATGTTTGGTTATTGTTTTCTCTCCTTAGTTAGAAATATTTAGTTAGTGTGCATCTCGAAGTTCTCGACATCGCATGTGCTTTTGCATTTATGATTCTTGGTGAAAATATTATACGATTTGGCATTCCACTGGACATTTGTTTTGTGCATATCCACAAGACTGTGATATCACGAGTATGCCGCGATAGCGCAAATGCTGCGACAGCTCTTTATCGGGAGAGATACCCGAACGCGCGCCACCCCGACAATCGGATATTTACTAGACTACAACAAGCATACTCTGAAAGCAGAATTCCTGGTACGGCGTTGGCGGCTCTAGTAGCAGACGATGACCCTAAAATCCTGTCGTTCAAGAAATCTTCCTTGACATGTTGGTAGAGAATACCAAAACAGCTTTACGTTACCTAATAAAAACTCAATAACCTACGTGCAAATAATTTTGCAATTTATTAATGAAATTTCTACTTTTACACATATGGCTATAGCTCAATAATTTTACGATATAAAGTAGATAGTATGCTACTGTTTAAGAATCCTCATGATGTAGGCTATTCATTAACTGGTTGGCTAACACAACTCCAGTACATTTTTTTACACCCCAGGAGCTCAAACTTAGCAGTTGATTAAATTTCAAAATCAAAATTGATGTTTCGGGACATCTGGTAAACTACTAGATTATTTAATTGCGTTTTTGTAAAGGTAACTTAGGTAAGGTAAATAGACCTTAAATAGCAGACGTGATGCCAACAAAAAGTGAGAAAAACTGGGATTTTTCGAAATTTTACAAAAAATTGCATATATCGCAAAGTAATGGAGATAGAATTTTTTTGTGGTAACCCCACTCCCCCCACGCACACGCTCGTGCAGTAATATCCACTATTAATGGGAAGCCCTGTATATGTGTATATCGATTTTCCTTCTATTATTATTTCCTTTGTTAAACTAACAACTTTTTTGAAAACAGCTAAACTTCTACACAGTTTTGTACTGCAATTTCTATAAACTGAGAAACTATGATATACCTACAAGTCGTAAATAAATTGAAAGATATTTTACTAAAATTCTATTTTATCTACCACAAACTGCAAAGCATTTAAAGCAGGAAACAGTTTACACTTTACAGTACAATTATTTAATACTGCAGATCAAGCGCTGAATGAAATAAAGTTTAACTATATCACACAGAACGTTTAACAGTTCAGCGTTTAAACGCTGTCTGATTCCATTCAATTGTGTATTGCGATAAAATAGCAAATCAAGCGCCGAAATCACTATTCGAATGAAATAAAGTGTCTAATAATATCACACAGAACATTAAACAGTTAAGGGTTTAAGCGCTTTCTGATTCTATTCAAGTTTATTGTGATATAAATCGCTGTGATATAAATCGCAAATAAATCGCTGAATGAAATAAAGACGTATAATAATACATACGAAGTTTTACGCTTGTCGTAGCGTTAAAACGCGGGCGATGGAATGTTCCATTATAGATATCCGTCTTACGAACTTTTGACTTACGACTTAGGTCACGTGACCTGACGCGAGTTTAGAAGTTTTTATCCATTCCAAAAAAAGTGCGCAACGCCACTAAAGAAGTTTTCACTTCAAAAGTTTGTATTATGAATCTTTTTTTTTTATTTTTTTATGATATTGGAAGGCAAACAAGCAGACGGATTTCCTGATAGAAAGAAATTCACTCCGCCTAGAGACACCGAAGGTGGTAATGGTGCGCTGCCAACCTAAGGCCAGGATGTTAAGCCTCGAGCAAAAGTAAGTTTACCGGCTACCTTACCCTCCGAACTGGAACACGTCATGACGTTATGGCGGTAGGAAGAGAAAGTATTATTCCTATTTGATTTAGGAAATATTGAGAAGTGTTGAAAAAAAGCTTTTTCTATTTCCAAACCAAAACTTATTAGCTCTTAAGCAGAACGAAGTTTATCAGGTCGGCTAGTACTTCACGCAGATGCAGACGTGGATACCTACTAGTATTGAAATACAAATGCTACTTACTATTAGGTAAGTTCAATCTTGCCAATGTTTTTATGATGAGTACGCTATCCATATTCATCTTGTTCAGTCGCTCCATGAAGTCCTCGTAAGTGTCTTCCTCGGGGTCACAAGATCCATTGTAATCATCACTTTCTATATGCCATAAATTGAAGCCCCTCAAACCATAATCAATCCCCATTCTGAATTAAAAGGAAATATATTTATATAAATATTTAATCTTTTCCCGAGCGGGAGGTTTTTTAAATCGTTTCTTTAAAAAAATTTGAAGACTTAAGATTTAAAATATTTTTGAATAACAATTTGGAGTATAAAAAAAGTTTTTTGTTTTTTTTAAGGTGATTTCTTTTTGGTTTTTAGAAAAGAAAGAAAAGAAAAAATATTTATTTGCGGAATATGAGTCTTACAAAGATGTTACAAAATTATTTAAGCCTTCCTACATATTCTACCAACTTGTGGTGTGCAAATATTTTAATATGTTTTTAATTAATTATTCACAATTACTATTTACAGACTGTTTTTGTTTGTTTTGAGATTACATGATTATTTATTAATACACACAATTTTAGAATGTAAATTAATTTATCCCTATCTACCGTAAACTACCACCGTTTCCAAACCTAGCCAGACAGGAGAAGAAACGGCGAAACAAACTCCTGTGCACCCAACATTCTGCAATTATATTAATCATATTAAAAATACTGTATTATTTATTCTTATCTGCAAGAAAATCTTTGACATTATAATAATTTTTCTCTAAAAGTAAGTTGAATACCTTTTTTCGAAATCTGTTTAATGGAAGTGATTTAAGATTATCAGGAATTTGGTTGTATATACGAATGGACATGCAATACACGTTATTTTTGTAAATGTTGAGTTTTTGGTTGGGCACATGTAGTTTCTCACTATTTCTAAAATGAGACAAACCTAGGACATCAGCATTTGTATGAAACAAATAATGATGTTTTTTTACAAATACACATACAGCCAATATTATTTATAGAATGTGAAAATCAATTGTCAGAGTTAATGCATTGTAATTGTTTTGTTTCAAGTTTATGTTAGAAAATTGGGACAAAACAAATTTAACAATAATACACGGTGGGCCAGAATAAAGTTCATTTTTCAAACCTTTATAAAAAAAGACTGATAGTCCTTAAACAGTTTATTTAAAGAGTAACTTAATGTAACATAATTATAATTTATTTTTTGAAAATAATCTACCATCTTTCATATAAATCTATCATCTAAAATAAATAATCTAAAAGAAATAATCTATCATCTAGATGTGCTCTGTCTCGACGGGAGCACTCTTTCAAGCGGTATTTAAAATTTTCAAAAACGCGATGGCACATTGTTGTTGATATAGCCGCCATTTCCGTTCGAATGTTTTCTTTCAAGGCGGCAATTGTCTGTGGTTTATTAGAGTAGACCTTATTTTTGAGGTATCCCCACAAAAAATCCGATGGAGACAAGTCGGGGCTTCGTGGTGGCCACTCAATGTCACCCCTCTTAGAGATAACTTTTCTAGGGAACATCTCTTTTACGACCTCCATACTGGCACTGGAACATAATGAAAGAAAATAACGCTCTTTTTGTATGATCATCATGGTTAAGTTTATGCACTAACTGGATTTTGTAAGGATGAAGCTTTAATTCACGTAAAATTCGTCTTAAACTGCTCCTTGGAATTCCCAAAGCTGCCGAACGTCGCCGTGTAGAGAGTTCCACATTTTGCTGAACAGATTGATTAACCTCTTCATTTGCTTGCACTGAGCGTACTGTGCGGTAACGTCCTCGACGTTTCTTTGGAAGCGTCGAACCAGTTTCTTGGAACCTCTTCAGCCATTGCTTAAGTAACTGAGTGCTAGGACACTGGTGGATACTTCGTAAATTAAATTTAATTTTGAACTTACAGCGCGCAACAACGAAAGAATGACCATTTTTGTAAAACGCTTGAATAGCGAACGCACGATGCTCTCCCGTAAACGGACTCATGGTGACTAAAAATGCGAGAGACGCGTAACCTGATGACATCCCGCGCACCCCGCTACCTACAGCGAGCAGCGGTTTATTTGACAAGGGAAAGTTTATTTGACAAGCGGTTTATTTGAACTTTATTGGCCCACCCTGGCAATTAACATTATTTAGGTTAAAATATAAATATAAGAAATTGCTTTTTTGGCTAAGTTAAGTCAAGCAAAAATAAAACAATTGGCTAAGACGATCACAAATGCACTTTAAAAGACTTAGAGTCATGTTTAATATTCACTACTTTTTATTTTAAATAAGTAACCAAAACCAAAAAGAACAGTTATTTGTATCAGCCTATTGGCACTCGATACTGCCTGCCTTAGATGTAATGAACTTCAGTTGAAGATAAGCAAATGAGTAAGTATATTTAGGAGAAACCTGATTATTTAGGGAAGACTATTTTACTATTTTTTTTGAGGAAATCCCTACAAATCTCGGCTTTTAAGCAAGCAATTTTGGTATACAGGAGTGATATGTTTTTGTTTAAAATCAAATCAACTATGTAACTTAGTCTTACAGTAATAAGTGATTAACCTAAAAATAGCATTATTAGACTTAAATTTTAAGTTAATTAAGATTCATTTAAACTTAAAGTAGATATGGATATTTATGTATGCATAGTGCTTATGTACACTTCCCCCTCCTCTCTCTCTATCTTTCTCTGTGTATGTGTGCGCGTGTGTTTTTATGCTATTTAACAAGTTATTAGATGTGTATGTCTAGAAAATATTTGTTTGATCTGTCTAAACATCCAGTTGAATTTTCTAATTTTTATTGTAACATGTTCTATTTGGGGATACCAAGAAAGTCTCTGGTCAATTTGAACATCTAAATATTTTATTTTATATACTTTATTAAATAAACGAAAATCACATGTTACACTTTTAGTCAAACCACAACTATAGTGTATTTGAATATTAACATCTAAAATAAGTTTAAAATAATTTTTGATATAGAAATATACATAATTGGTATTCGATGTATTAAGAGTAAGAAGGTTATTATTGAATCTTTCGCTTACCAGCCCTTGGCCTTTTCCGTTTAGACTTCAAGATCGTGTTAATATGAACCAGCGAAAACAATTGCAGTGTCATCAGCATACGCAAATATAAGCTTTTAATACTTATGTTACAGAGATCATTTATATAAACGAGAAAAAGGGTAGCTCCGAGAACGCTACCCTGGCGAACACGATATACAACTCCAATACCATCACAGAGGAACTGGTCTAGCCCTTAACGGTTACAATGAATCATGGTGCTGTTATGACTACAACGGGTGTAAAAACACCCGGGTTTTTAACCTATTTATAAAGGAACTTGTTTAAAGTGTAATTAGACTCATTATTATTTTAAATTGTAATTCTGACCGTAAAAGCTGCAACAAATGCAAAAAACTTAGATCTTATTGTATAAAATCAGCTTCTAGCAGGCGTAGCTGCGTCCTCATATTACATAAAATTTTATTACTGGTACGTAAAACTCTTTCAAATAAAATCCATCTGTTATAATTATGTAATTAGTCCTTTACTTATTTTAATTATAGTTAGGAAAACATTTTAAGTTATAAACTAAAAAAATATACCTTTTTTCTGAATGACAACTTAAATATTAGTTATGACTATAAAAAAAATCACAAAACTTTACAAAAAGCATGTATAAGTATACGTAATATCTTTCACCATAAGAATTAAATCAAGTCTTTATTACTTAAATAACCACTAAATAAAAATAGAAAATAAAAAAATAATATTTTTTTATACAATTGTCACATAGAATGGCCTTTGTCTTTTACATAGAAAGTTTACAGTCAGACTGTTCTATGTCCGAATCCAGCTCCTCCTCAATCTCACAGTCTCTCAAAAATTAAAATTATAAAAAAAAACAATAAGTATTTACAAGACACAGACTCAAAAAAAACTAAACAAAAGTTTTACTTACGGTAACATTCAGTAACCCACTGTGACTACAATTGGTGTAAAAACACCGGTCAGGTCATGTATCTCGTAACCTGCACACGGGCACCTCCGCTTACCAGGCGCGTTCGGGAGCTATGGTTGAATTAGAGGACTACACGGAGCCACGACGCGGTAAGTTTGGACATCAAAGAGGTATCACCAAAACATTAAGTGACCCGGGTGTAAAAACACCGTTGTAGCCTTTAAGGGCTAGTTTAACTCACCGCTTTCTATTTTAGAGGTAGCCATTTAAGAATAGGCAGAGATGATGTATCAAAGGCAAATCAGACGTCCAGAAAAAATGACAAACATTTATTTCCTCTGTCGAGATGTTCTGAAATTTTTGAAATTATATATAATACCGCATCTTCGGTTAATTTGCCTTGTCGAAAACCATGTTAGGATCCTGATGTTACATTAAATTTATTTAGATATTTTTATTAATATTAACTCTTTATTGTAAACATAAAAAAATACAGAAAAACGTAAGACTAAAATGAACGTAAGTACAAAGAGCGAGCTTATCTCTAACGAATGAAATTTCTTCCAGCCAACCCGTTAAGGGAAAACAATAAATGAAAGATGTAGACCTGGTGTACAAAACTATACTAGAAAACTACATACTTAATACATACTAAACATAACACATACTGAAATATTACTACCTTCACAAACAAAGCTAAACAGCTCTAAGAAAAAGTTCCTTTAATTGTTTTTTGAAAGAAACAATGGTTTCACATTCACGAATCTCACTAGGAAGCGAGTTCCATAACCTTACATCACTAATATCATATTTTTTTGTTATTAGAAATATCTATTGCACACTTTTCAACCAAACAATAGTATTGTGGCTAAAATAGCCAGCATCTAACAGAAAAATAAATGCCTCTAGCGTTACTAGCGAAAGTTCAAATACAGCTGCTATCACTCGTGATGACGATGACGAATGTCTCGTGATTCTCTGTAATTTAAATAAAAAAAAACCTTTAATTGAATTTAATTGCCTAACATTTTTTTGTATTTTTTGTGTTAAGTATTTTCTTTATCATTTGACGTTCTGCCAAACCTATCACTCAACTAGATGAGATAATAATATTATTATTTTATTTATCGTTATATATTATATAACAATAAATAAAATAATAAATATTACTGGACAAGTCACACAAATTTACCCCAAAGTAAGCAAATTATATGCTTGTGTTATGGGTGCTAGTCAACGACACTAAATACTTAAATTGATACCAGAATAAATTTAATAAAAACCCAGACCCGGAAATGCAGACATCTAAATGTTCATCACACAAATGCCTGCCCCCGTCGGGACTCGAACCCGAGCCTCGCGGTTGGTCGTTGTAGTTAGGCGTGTACGCTAGCCACTCGACCAACGAGGCGATACATGGTAAGTATATCAAGTTTTTGAAAAAGCCTCCCTGCAAATGACCCATGTAGAGGTTCCAGATAATAGCACATCCGTACATATAATGGTGATGGGCACTATGCTCGCTCACAAAGTAAGCGAAAGTTACAAAACCGCGAAGCTAGCAACACATTAACCTTTCAAAACAAACCTATTAGTGATGTATTTATTACTAAAATAATATTATAAGTAAACTAAAGAAAATACAAGAAGAATTTCGTCCGTATCTTTAGTGTTCTTAAATCTGTTTAAGGCTACCAAGATAAAAAAGAGGTATTACCTCCTAATTGTTTTAACCTGCATCGATTTACATGAAACTTTGGAATTAAGCTTGTCTTACCCTTATCTTCAAAATCGACCCTATGTTGACATGTGCAAATTACTATAAGGGGTGAAAACTACCCCTTTTTGCTAAATTTCAATAAAATTATAAGTGTAAGCATTTAATGAGTAGAAATAAATTTGTATGGGTTAATTAAAAATTGCTTATTGCTTCAATACAATATTTTTGATATTTGTTCTATTTCATCACTTTTAAATCACTCCCTTTATAAGATATGATAATATGAAATTAATTATAAATTATATAATTCAGAAAAATCTGAATTAATTATGTTGAAATAACTAATTTTGTTTGTATTCAACATAAAAATTTTACATCCCCAATGTTCATCCCTTTTAAATCACCCCTTTTTTCGAAAAAAAAATTAACATTATTTATAGACGTATATATTTTTGAAGTCATACTTCTTTTGGCGCGATTGGGAAAAATGATGAGAGTGAATTTTCACGATGCGCGCGCACACCGACAGATAAATGTAACAGTCTGAAGTTAGTTGCTACCGATAGAAAAAAGCAACACTCTAATGTTAGTTGCGAACCTTTTTATTTGGTATTTTTGTATTGTTACGCCAAAGAAATATAACTTCTTACGTGCGTACATGAGTACACACACTCTTTTTTTTTGATGACTTATCTATTTTGAATGGATATTTTTTATTTGAAATTATTTGAACATATTATATTCATAATTTTCAACCCCTATAAATCATTCCCTATTTAAAAAAAAATATTTGCAGACGTACTTATATAAGTTTTTGGGTTATTTATTTCGAAATGACATTTTAATTTGAATATTATAAATTTAAAATTGAACCCTTATAAATCATCAGTTATGACCAAGAAAAAAGAAAAACATGTTTACGGCAATATAAGTTTATTTTATTTTTTGGCCATATCTCGGTAAATTTTAAAGCTATTTAGTCGGTTAAAACGTAGTTTTAAAGGGAATTTTATAAGATATAAGTTTATTAAAGTTTTACATTTTTTAGCCATTTATTTTTAAAAGGGAAACGTTTAAAGGGTTCTAAAATGGCATCAGTCACATGTACAAGCTTTGGAAGGTTATATCTCAGTTATTTTACAAGCTAAACAAAATTTAAGAAAAGAAAAATGTTTGTTAAAGAAAAAAAACTAACTTTTTGTTTCTTTCTGATTTTGACCTATATCCTATAGTTTGTCCGTGATTTTGAAAAAAAAATTTTGAAATTTTTGAAAATAATTTTTCGACTTCTATCTTTATTTTTTGTTCAAATTATGCATTCTAAATCATTCAAACTCTCACTTTCACATTGTAAGTACCTAAATAAAGTAAATTGACCATGAATTATCTTTTTATTGCGATTTGGGTACTATTGCCAAGGGTGAAATTGAGTTTTTTTTTTTTACAAAAAAATATAAATCGATTTTATTTCGCCCAAAACTCTCTTAGTTTTCATGGCAGAGAATTCTAGTAACTCTCATTTTAAAGTTTTTTAAAAATACTTAAAAAAAAGTTTTATGCAATTTTCTCGAAAAAATGTCAATTTTTCCGTTATTTGACGTTGAATTTTAAAAAAAAATCGTTCAAATAATGTTTTCAACCCTTGTATTAGGCTTACAGTCAATTAAAAGGCACCAATCTCTTTGTTTTTTATAAGCTTCATTTTTGATTCTAAAACTTTTGAAATGAAATGAAAATTATTTATTTGCGGAATATGTGTGTTAAAAAGTTGTTATAAAGATATTTAAGAATACAACATATTCTACCACATTGTGGTGGGCAAATATTTAGTTAATTTTAAAAAGCTACATATTTCTATAAAAATGTACATTTAAATCACAGCCCTTATTTACATTTTAATAAACA
>NJDC01012366.1:42274-73155 GCA_002245475.1 Calephelis virginiensis | reverse complement strand
TTAGGAAAATGTAGTGTAGGTAACATTAAAGAGATGTAATACTTGTATTATGTACTAGGGTATTGGGGTGTAATTACATTGAGCGGGGGTGATAAAATAATACAATGTAATTCCACCTTATGCATAGAAATGTATTTTTGCAGTTGGTAACACTAACACTAGTATTCTGAGTCTGTAGTGAAAAGGTTAATGTCTAGTTCAATGAATTACATTTCGTTGCAAATTAAAACTGCTTTATTTATTTATCACATCAAAAATAACTGAGGAAAATAGAAATGGAGTCGCTGAAAACTTTTGATTGCTAATTTTAAAATAGGAATCTATCAAATTATAACCATGCATACAAATTAGCTTTTATACTAGAACACTTGTATAACAAAGGTATATACAGGAAATATTCTAGGAATAATTATCGCCTCTATGGTCTAGCGGTCCAGGTGTTGGACTTGACTGCATGAGGTCCCGGGTTCGATTCCCGGGTCGGGCAACAAAAAGAAAATTTGGTTTTTCCAGTTTTCTAATAAAAAAAAGTTGCTCGGGATAGGATATGTGTCCGGTTGGCGATAGGCTTGCCACCTATCACATTGTGGGACTTAGTGTCATCGGCTAATTGTGGGTGCCTTGGTTGTGCCTCTACCTACCTCTTCGGGGATATGAACGTGAAGGTACTTTTTTTACGTGGAACCATTTTGGAACCATTTGCTATCTTTCGAAAAAAGAATAACCAAATCGCGACGTGCCAAATGAAATAGTTGGAGTCGGTTTTTTAAGTTTCACTACGCTTGGTTGGAGTCGGTGTTTTGCAGTATTACGAGTACTACGCTTAATATTAATATATTGCTATCTTCTTTCAACGATAGCAATAGGACACAAGAAAAGACGAGTAGTACTGTCAGATTAGTTTATTCATGACATTTCTACAGACTTTTTTTTATGTTATACAAGTGTGATCAAAAGTCATTAAAAGTTCTGCTATTCATCGATAGATGGCAAAATTAAAAAATATCACCGCTGTGCCGGTCGGAGTGGCTAGGTTTGGCAAGAGATATTAGGTTGTTTTCGTTACGGAAATTATGGATTCGGTCTCCACGCTCAAGGCTTGGCAAAAAAGTTTTAATATGAATAAAGTTTCAATTTGACTGAAAAATTTAGTAACAAAATGATCCGCCATTTAATGAATTCATTTGTTACAAAAAATGCGATAAATGAAGAATCGTTAGACCGATTTTATGCAAACTTCACATAAACCATCTACTGAATAGTCCAAACAAAGCCTAACCATTTGGTTTGAATAGATGAGCCCTTTCTTGAGGTATAAAATTACAACGAAAAGTGGTATAAAATTACAACAAACGAAAATTGATTTTTATACATAAAGATTCCTCGAAAATCGTTGTTAACCACGAGTCACGAGTTGACATGTCCGGACTAATCTGACATGTCTTAAAACTTTAATTTCTTTTCTTTTTGTTTTGGAAAAATATAGCATGTACAAATAAAATTTAATTAGTGCTCAGCAGAATTAGCGCCATAGTCAGCTAATACAGAATATAAGGAGCATAGTTCTCTTTAAATTGTATATTTACTTATACGGTCAACTTTGTATCTAAACTCTAAAATAAGAGGTTGTTTTAGAAAAATATAATTATAAGCGATTGCAAGTGCGAGTTGGTTGTCTTTAATGGTTCCGTAGCAGTAAGTAACATAATAAAAATAATTTTGGTTTGTATACAGTGATCTCATTCGAACCATTTTTTTGTTAAAGTTTATATATAATGTAAATCATGTTATCAAAATTATTTTTGAACACCTATCCACAGACACCCTACATTTAAATGGGTTTGATAAAAAAAAATAGTAAACAAACAAACAACAGTATATGGAACCTTCAATTTTTTTTCGTTTTTGTGTGTAAAGCTTTATGCTGTTCACAGAGTAAGTAACATCTACTTATCAAATTATAAAATAGTTCTTATAGTTTCGAAAAAGTATCCGTGATACGGATAGGCAGACAGACAGGACATGACGTATCTAAACGGGTTCCGTTTTTGGCCTTTTGCTACGGAACCCTAAAAAAACACATCGAAATAGGTACATTCGTTTAGGAATTATGGTTTCTCAGCCACATACACTGAGTCACGTCAATAACATCACCAAAACTACAAAATAAAAATTTGTCTTCGGTTACTTACGTAGCATTGTAGCAGGGGCTACGATACACAGTAACTATATTTTGACTTTAGTTTTTGCAATAAGTGCTCGGTAATCGTTTGAGTTCTTTTTTTATTAGTTATTGTGTTTTGGTCATTTTCAAAAGTATCAACTCCAGTAACACTAAATCTTGTCGTAGAAAGTTTATAAACCTTTACAAAGCGTCGTAGAAGGATCTACGATTCATAGCAATCATGTATTTTGACAATTTCTGTTTTTACAGTAAGCGCGTTTTAGTGAATTATTTGTTTTTGTGTCTAAGTCACTTTAAAATGGTTTCTGGTACCCAAACTATAGCTTGGCATAGGTAGGTTCAAAAAGTTAGACTTTAGGATCTTTGTGTAGCACCGTAGCAGGGTCTACGATTTATAGCAACTATGTATTTTAATTTCAGTTTTTGCAGTCACGTTTTATTGAATTATTTGTTTTTATTTTAATATTGTACTTCAAGAAACGTAATTTGAATGCATTACATGTATAATAATATATCTACCTGTTCCTGGAGATGGGCGTTAGTAACTGCGACACAGTCGCATGACTAGTGCGGTTGATATCGTACTGCAATAATTTGTAAGTTTGTACCGTTTCAAATAAAGTTTAATTATTATTATCATTTATTTTCACTGTCTCTTATTTTCTACGTTTATATATTTAACATAAAAAAATAATGATATTAAAATATAAACATAAAAAACAGGTTACTAAAAACGGTGGTCTTAAAACTAAACCGTCAGTGGTCAGGGCGACAGAGTGAGGAAACTCCGCACAATGCGTGCCGTCCCCAAAACTGCTGCCTTCGGAATCCGGCCCTTAACCCAGGGTTGCAGAGCGAGTCTCTTAAGGTGTTGGTCGAGACTCTTCGCTATAAGACCGTTTACTGAAACTATCGGGACAATTGCTATTGAATCAACATCCCACATGTCGGTTACCTCGTGAGCCAAGTCTATGAATTTAGACAATTTTTCCCTCTCATCTTTCACGAGGTTAACGTCACATGGAACAGTGATATCAACAAGAAAAGCCCGGCGCTCCAATCGGTCTACCAGCACGATGTCAGGCATATTGGCGACAATAGTCCTGTCCGTGATGACAGACCAGTCCCAGTAGAGCTTTGTTATTATTAATTTTCTTTTTGTTGCCCGACCCGGGATTCGAACCCGGGCCCTCGTGCAGTCAAGTTTCAGGATTGGGTTTTTCCAATTTTCTAATAAAAAAATTTTGCTCAGGATTGGATATGTGCTTGGTTGGCGATAGGCTTGCCACCTATCACATTGTGGGACTTAGTGTCTTAGGCTAGTCGTGGGTGCCCTAGTTGTGCCTCTGCCTTCCTCTTCGGGGATATGGGCCTCAAGATACTTTTAATATTAGTACGTAGGAATTTAATCGTATTTAAATGTCGATGAACTAATGATTGTTGATTCATAAACACGGGTGCTTGATATTATGAATATTAAGTCCTTAGTTATAAAAAGATTGACATTTACCTTAATTTGCTTGAAGAAATTCATTAAATTTAGATCGTTCAGATTTCGTGAGTCGGTAATTATGACCTTCAGCCATGAAAATATTACGATACATTTATATTGTTATGAATTTACTTTATGAGTAATACGTTTCACTAAATGTTAATTGAATCTAACCCCAAAGTAAGCAAATTCTATGCTGGTGTTATGGGTGTTAGTCAGAAATACTATTAGTATGTAAATATTTAAATAGATACCAGAATTTTAACTAACACCAGACCCGGAAATGCAGACATCTAAATGTTCATCTCACAAATGCCTACCCCGTCGGGAATCGAACCCGGGCCTCGCAGTTGGTTTGTGTAGATAGGCGTGTACGCTAGCCACTCGACTAACAAGGCGGTCTTCACTAAATGTTAAGAATTCTTTAAGCAATAGGTTTTGCCGTCAGGTTTTTCACGTAGCATTAAAAACGTTTGAATGTTTGTTAGCCAATGTAAACGCCTCTGTGGTCTAGCGGCCCGGTGTCGGACTTAACTCCTTGAGGTCCCGAGTTCGAGCTCCGGAACGGGCAACGAAAAACTTAGGAAGTGTTTATTTTAAATTTTCTAATAAAAATAAAACATTCCACGGGATTGGCTACGTTATGTGCCCGGTTTGTGATTGGCTTGCCACCTATCACATTATTGGACTTAGTGGCTTCGGCTAGAAGTGGATGCTTCGATTTTTCCTTTGACTACCTCTTCGGAGATCTGAGCGTGAATAACCTTGTTTTTTAATTTTCTAAGAAAGCATAACATTGCGCGTGAAGAGATATCTGCCCAGTTATTGATAGGCTGCCACTTATCACATTGTGGGACTCAGTGTCTTCGGCTAGTTGGTGCTGCCTCAGCCTAACTCTTCGCGGATGTGGGCGTGAAGATACTTTGTAAGTAGACTTAATTATTTGGACGAATGCATACCATCTATGATACATGATGATATTGAAACTGGCATCCCCAAATATAACTTGGTATCCTGCGAAAATGCGAATATACAGGGACGGTTAACCTTCAGCAGTAGAGGGAAAAGAATTATTGAATTTTATGTATACATTACGTAAAATTTAGTAATTTTCAAGGGCGTAGCCAGTATTCTGTGCAGAGGGGGCCAAAAAACTTAGACTATGTTATTTTAATCACAGCATTTATTTATGTAAAGTTTTTTTGTAAACTGCATTTTTCCATTTTATCTTGTTTTTAGACAAATTTCTTGTCCACGTTTTGCACTTATTTTTTTAATATTTTTACAAAAGCTACAGAGTGCGTATGACCACCACGCTCTGGCTTCTTGGGGGTATACTGAGGCATCCTATACATAAATGCCTAATACAAAAATTACGCGAACAAGGAAGGAAGTTGAGGAAAGGATTCACAGACACCTCCCTCGGAAGTTACGGATCCTTTGAAATCTTGTAACTTTCCACACACATGTATATACTAGCTGTTACTCGCGGCAGTGCCCGCGTGATCCCACAGGAAGATTGTTTCGGGATAAAACCTATCCGACGTGTTAATCCAAGTAACCTTTTATGTGTGTTCCAAATTTCGTAAAAATCGGTTCAGCAGCTTTTGCGTGAAGAAGTAAGAAACAAATGAACAGACAAACCTTCGCATTTATAATATTGATAGGATTCACAGAATTAGTTGCGAGGCTTGAGCTCGATTTCCGACGGGGCCAGGCATTGGTGTGATGAAATAGATGTACGGCCAATGTTAATAATGTATCTCAATCTAATGGATTTCAAGCAATCTAGATAGCTGCTTATCCGCCGGCCTATCCTATACCTCAATCCCATATTTATCCTGTGCACAGATATATTATAGGCAAGCGATAACATAAAAATGGATCAAAATATTAATCTCGGACAACGAGTTTTGGATTAGGATTGATTATTAATATTGGCCGGTAGTCTATATCTTTGCATTTGTGCATCTGGGTGTGCCTGTCAAATTTCAGTATCTATTTTAAGTATTTCTATTTCTATGTATGAGAATCGACTTGCGTTAACGGTACCATAACACAAGCATATCATGTTCTTACTTTGGTGTTAGATTTAAATTAAAAAAATACACATTAAATCTATGCTTGCCTCTTACGACCCGCCAGACAGATGGCAAATTCTAAACAGGAAACACAGATCAAAACTGGCAATAATCAAACATTATTTTCACGCCTATATATCGGAAGTGGTACTCGGAGGCATAACCAGGGCACCTACGACTAGCCTAAGGCACTAAATCCCACGACATGATAGGTGGCAAGCCTATCGCCGACCGGGTACGTAGACAATCCGAGGCAACGTTATTTTTATTACAAAATTGAAAATAAACATTTTCAATTTATTTCGTTGCCCGGTCCGGAGATCGAACCTGGGATCTCAAGGAGTCAAGTCCGATACCGGACCGCCAGACCACAGAGGCGAGAGGCTAATTATCAATTATAAATTAATCGAAAACAATCAGAAAAAAGCATTGAAAATCAACCGACTTGTTTAAAACTTAAGAGATCCGAAATATGAATATAGATACAGCGAAATAACCTTTTTATTTGGAATTTTCTATTCACAGGAGCTGTTTCACCCTTTGATCGACGCTTACCCTTTCTAATGACAGTATAAGAGAGCCAGAGGGCAGACGCTGTCTATATATATAACTGACCAACATAACAACGTATTTAGAAAGATAGGCTTTTTCCTATGTTAAGACAATGAAAAAACAATTTTTAAAGAATAGAAATTTGATAGAAGAAGGCGTTATTTTGCACTAAAATTGTTTGATCTGTAATTTCGCACCAAAAACGTACACGAATTATGGCGCATCAAAGCTGGAAAGACAGTGCGTACTGATTGGAGTTATCAGAAGCCAAAAACGCCAAATGGTAATATACCACTAAACTGTTGTTAGTACCAACAATACAAGCAGTACTAAAATCTCAATTTTCATATTCTTAATTGCATTAACGCCCGTATCTTTGTAGAGGTAGGCAGAGGTACAGCCAGGGCTTCCACGAACAGTTGAAGGTACTTAATCTTACAATGTGATAGATGTTTTTTTTTGGCTTTTGATGTTTTAGTTAGGGCAAATTTAAAAAAAAACAAATTTGGAGTTCACCGCCCGGTAATAAAACCCAAGAACTTATGTAAGCAGCGTTAACTAAACCGAAGGGGCAATTTACATTCTAATCAAAAATCTGATATTAGTAATTTGAGCGCAACTCGATTGGCTTCAATTCAATTTTTTGTTTGGTTGGCTTCAACTGTGCTGTGCCAATGTCAAGTTTTGCCAAAAACACGTAGAATTTTTTTAATTGTTTACAATTGGCAGAACTAGGCGAACAACCTTTACATTTGAGTCCAGTCAACCTAAAACAAACATCACAATTTAATAGGTATATAACACATAACATGCAAACAAAGAAGGAACACAACAGAAGGGACGAATATATTACAAAATATATTACTACAATTTAATGTTATTAGCACGTATGTATTTCGATAATATTAAAAGAAATGGAGTATTGGTATAACAAAGGAGGCTTTTAAAATTAATAGGGCACGGTTTTTCTGTTGGAAGAACATCATGCAAATATATCTGGTATTTGTTAAAGGAAAAAAATATATGATTTACAGATCCCTCATATAACCTACATTCACAAAGGGAATGGTATTTTACATGAATTTTTCTAAGGTAAATAGGAGTGCATGCATGGTTTAGGCGAAGGCGACATATCGTAGATATTGTTTGTTTATGTAGGCCTTTGTATTTAAAAAAACCAAGGTTTAATGGGAATGACACTTTTGATATCCCGATAAAACTTGCCTTTTTCTGATTTGGACACCTTCCTTAAATTGGACCAAGAAGATTTTAAAGTTAAAGAGGCCAGAGCAAAGCACCTGTTTAGCACAGGAATCCACTGTCTCATTGCCAGCAACACCAAAATGGCTAGGAATCCAAGCTACAACTATTTTTATATTTTTCATGTGGCAGATATACAACGCTTCTCTAATTTTAGGAATAATAGGGATTTTATACTTAGTGCGGAAAGGATTAGCTAGTTCTATTTTTAAACAGCTCAAGCAGTCTGTAAATATGATGGACTTGCTAAGTTTATGAGATTCACAGTACTTTATAACTTCTAGGAGAGCTACTACTTCACCTGTGAAGACTGAAGTCTGAGAAGGACATTTGTAGTTCGGTATTACTTTGAATTTTGGAACTCACATAGCTGCCCCAACTTCACCATTAGGAAAAAGTTTGGAAGCATCCTTGTGTATTGTAGTCCAATCAGGCCATCTTTGTGAAAGAATTTCTTGAAATTCAAAGTTAGCAGATGAAGAGTTCTTTGATATGCCTGAGGGCTATGTCTGGTTTAAAGATGAGGGATTTATAATCCACGTCAAACAAGGGAAACCTAGTGGAATTTAATATGGGGGATGGAAGACTTAATGTTTTAACATGGCTTTTTAGTAAAAAAGGGAGCAAATCAAAGTTATTCAGGTCATAATATGACAGATGTTGGTTTAATTTGTAAGAGAGGGGATTGGAGGATAACCCAATAACTCTTCTAAAAAACCTATCCGGTAGATACTGTATCCTTAAATGTAATGGAGCTTCTACACATTCCACTTGTAAGAAATTTATGGGTGAACTCTTCATTACTCCAATCATAATTCGTAGGCACTTTCATGGACACCGGCAGCAGGGTGCAAGGGGGTGCATTCGCACCCCCCTGTCGCGTAAGAAAATACATAGAAAAAAATATATTTTTTTTTACCTGAACCAGCTTTTCGAGTGTATGTATATTGTATATAGGTATACTATATACATCATATATGTATGTTTGTGTTCTTATGTATATATGTATTATTCATATTATCAGCCTTAGCTTTTATATTTTCTATTGGTTAATGGTATGTATCGAAAGAGATGCACCTCCCTGAAAATAATCCTGACGGCGCCTATGGGCACTTTGACTGCAATTTATCTAATTTGACAATACCTTGTTTATTGCAGGGGTCAAGAAGAAAACTACTATAGTTAAAATGGCTGCGTATCTCTGCGTTATATAGTATCTTCTGAGTTACTGGGTGAGAACTTCACCATCCTACAGAAAGAGCACGAAAATTGTTTACACCCTTTTCACTTTTTTCTGCTACCTGATTAAAATGAAGGGCTGCTGTAAGTCTTGAGTCTAATGTAATGGCCAAAAATTGTATCTGATTGCTAGTAGAAATTACGTCAGCTCAGCAGCTGGGACTATACGTTTTTTGGTGAAGATAACAGTACGGCACTTGGGAACTGATAATGACAGGACATTATCACTGAGCCAATCCTTACGATAACTAAGGCCAGTGTTAAGATTGGAAGTTGCTGTATCTTTGTTAGAAGAGTATAAAACTATGTAATCGGTATATTGTAAAATTTGACAAAAATATTATACGGAATGTTCCAAGTACACAAGTACACACTATATAAAATTGGACTTAGAACTGAACCTTGGGGAAGACCCTTCCAAAACCTTCTACTTATGATTTCATTATCATGGAATTTAATTAAGACGTCGCGATCCATTAGGTAATTACAAATAAAACGAGTCATTCTATTCGGAATACTCAGCTGCAGGAGTTTATCCCTGAGTATGGGAAGCAGGACGTTATCATAAGCAGAGACAAGATCCAAAAAGGCCCCCACCGGAAATTCTTTTATCTTAAACGAGATATTTATGTCAGTGATTAGGATACTTATACTGTCGAGAGTCCCAAGGCCTTTACGGAAACCAAGTTGAGATTTGGCTCAATTTGTTCAACAGATTGTTTTCTTCCGAAACCCATTCTAATCTATTTTTAATCATAATATCCACGATCATTGCAAAGCAAGATGAAAGAGCAATTGGTCTATATGAGTTTGAGTCACTTGGATGTTTGCCAGGTTTTAAAATGAGGAGTATTATCTGTTTTTTCCAAGCATCAGGGACAGCACCATACATGAAGAAGAAGTTTATAAGTTTTAATAGGTAGAGTTTTGTATTAACAGACGAATGAATTACAAAAGAGTAGGGGATGCCATCATGTCCTGGTGTCGGGTCAGTAATACCTAACATAGCAGAATCGAGTTCATACAGACTGAAATCAGCATCCATTCTGTCATTAGAACCTATAAGAGATGACGGGGAGGGTAAGGAATCCGAATAAGGAACAGAGGCGCAGGCTATTCTATCTGCAAAATTATTCATTTAGATAGAATAGTCATTGGAAGTGATATTCTCAATACATAGGGATTGGTCAGATGCAAAATGAAACATTTTGCATCTGACCAAAGCTGTAGCAAAAGCTGTGGCAAAGTAGAAAATACTGCCTTTTCTACTAGAATAATACAACTTTCTCCAGGATGAAATTCAGAACACTTAAAACATCTTGATTTGAATCTACACTGATTTTTAATATGGCCAAACCAGCAGCAGTTTAAGCATTGGATAGTAGGTAATTGGTAAACTTCTACTTTCTGATATGAGAATACTCTATCGGGTAAGCGTTGACCTTCAAAGGTGAAAACTACAGATATAATATACAGATGATGGAACCCAGGATGTAATGTAATTTTTAATTTTCTTCCTGTTGAGCTTTTAAAACAAAGCGATATTCTTCTGAGAAATCAAGAGATTCCACTAGCTCTTGCATAGTCCAGTCTGTGGGCACCCCTCTAATGAGACCCATACGGGTCGAGTTATAAGATGGAATTTCAGCTTTAAATTTATGTGATTTTAGACCTGAGTTTGTAGTGAAACTATTGGCACTTTCAGCATAAGAGAATGTGACAGCAATTCTGTTTCAACCAACATTCTTAACACCATCTTTGAGTATTACCTTAATGTTATTAATATACACAAAGCGTCCAAACGTATGGATCTTTAGTAGTTTCCGCAGATGAATCTGGTTCAAGGCGTGAAACATGCACCAAAAAGGGACCTTTGTCTTTATTACTGTATAATTTAGGCTGATCCAATTTAGGATGTGCATAAACTGTTGACGATGTTATGGTCGGTTTTTTTCACACTGATTCTGAAATGTCATCTTCCAAGGCCAATCTTCGAAAGCGAATTTCGCGACTCAGGCTGTGTAATCCAATCTAATGATTGTAGGACTGAATCTGGACTAACGTCCGGTGGGTCAGGAGGATCTGGCGGAAGGATCCATAATAATCTATATAACCAACACCAATTAAATTAACAAATAGAACTCTTTAGTAATGGTAAAGACCAAAATAAAAAGCTAAATATAAACTAATAACAAAAACACGTGTTTATAGCAAAAACTGTGAAAGCGGACCCGTGATTTGCTTATTCTTTTTTCAAAGGAAAGCAAATAATTCCTAAATTACCCTAAATAATTTATATCAACATCGTACTAATAATACTTAGTTTTTATCATTGATAAGATTGTCAAAATAAGCGAAAAAAATATGCATTATTAATATAGAAAAATGACCACCTCATTCGTCTAGTGGCTGGTGTGCCAATTTAGGTGTGCTAAATTCATCTACCAACCGCAAGGCTCGTGTTTGATTCCCGACGGGGCAGGCATTTGTGTGATGGACATTTAGATGTCTGCTTTCCGGGTCAGGAGGCTTATTAAATTTATTCTAGTTTCTAACTAAGTATTTCTATACATTAAAATCGCTAACTAGCACCCATAACACACGCATATAACATGTCTACCTTGGGGTTAGATTCAATTTCTGTTATCCAGGGATATTTATATTTATTTATTTATAAGTATAACTCAAAAAATGATAGTCAGGATTATGATAAAATTAATTTGAGACAGCCTCGAAATCAGTGTCTATCTATCAGTTCTATAACAGAACATCAAATCGGTTGGCTAATGGACAAGTAATCGCGTAAAACATACAGTCGAATTTGGAACCTCCTTTTTTGGAGTCAGGTAAAAAGTTTAACAAAGTTCATATCTTTTATTTCTAGTAAGCTTGAAAGTAAATAAGTTATATCAAGTAATAGTTGGACAAATGCATTTTAATAAAAACATTTTTTCTTCGTATGGGTCCGGGGCCTTAGTGTAAATAAACCATCTGACTCTCTGCCTAGCAGCTCTTAAGAGGCGAGCATAATTTAAATGTGCAGAGAGCTCTGCACCAACTTGGTCGGGTAGAGATCCACAGTCTTAAATATTCTTGCCGCCATGACTGGGTCATGTTCCGGTTCGGAGAGAGGGTAGCTCGGTCTTGCGGTACTCTACCGGTTTGCGTAATAGGCCTTACATCCCTAAAACAGGATAGTGACGTATCTATAACATCTATGGTGTAGACCATGGCTGTCTCTTACCATCAGGTGATCCGTGTGCTTTGTCGTTATTTGCTCATATGAAAAATGCCGAAACAGCTATTGGTTGTTAATGGTACTGTACAGCAACTTTGCTCGGACAGGGATTAGAGATCCACCGCTTTTCCTATCTGCCATTATTATAATTTCGTGACTGGAGCTTAGGATAGCCTGTAGACATTAGATCTATCATGGTTACGGCTGTCGGAATAATTAAAGTGCTATTCCTGCAGCCGTAACGACAGTGTCTGGCATTGTCTTGTTTCGATCTAAGGCGAAGGGACCAGGGTTGAAGGAATACTCGCGGACCACGGCGTATCTATAACACCTTTAATCTTTAAACTTGTCTCTTACCTTCACGCTAAATCCCTTTGCACAGTCGGTAGGGAGCATTAAGTTCTAAGTGCCACAATCCTCGCTGACCTGTATAGCGTCTTATAACATAAAAATAATTGGGAAATGGTTTTATTTGGACGTTTAGTTGTAAAGCACTAACCAATTATTGGGCGTTTTTTTCCATGCAATATAAATTAATACTTAGTAGACAAATACTCATTTCTGGAACTTTATAATCTTGAGACAAATAGGTATAATTGGCAGTTTTTTAATTGAAATACCAATGTCAGTGTCAAGGTCAGTGTCTACTTCATTGAATATTAAACTATTAATTTAATTAATATTGTTTAAATGTAAAAGAGACTGGACTTTTGTACCAAAACAGTTATACATATCTAAACATATTATTTTTAGGAAATTTATACTAAAATTTAATTATTTATATTTCAATTGTGTAACAAGTGTCGTTTTGAGTTTGTTTTTGAATAAATGCTCCAAATAAAAAATGCATTGAGTGAGTATTAAAATCAATTAGGCATAAGCCACTGCAAGCCTCCGACTGAGCGACTCAAAATAAATCTGTATTTTTGATAAAATTCGTATTCAGGTCAGGCGCTGCGAATGTAGGTTGCATTATGACGTCATAAATAGGCACAGATCATCCAAGATACGATTACAGAGTCTGTTGGCAGATGTCGCATTGTTGCATAACCCACAGCCTCACGTAGAAGTGAACCGTCTTCTGGATCCGCTAATTGGAATCGACGGATCGGTAATTCCTTGATTTACGGGAGGTGTTGTGTTTGCCAGGGTGCGCGCGTCGCGGTCGATATCTCGGGGACAGGGCGCAGACGCGGGCTTATCGAGCTCACGGCACTCGCGGCACACGGGCGGACGTCGCCGCTAGCCGCACACGCGATGCATGCGGCCACCTAGCGGGTACACGCGCGCGGGCCTCATGGGCACCGTGCTGAGCTTCAGCCCGCGCGAGCGGCGCCCGCCGCCCGCCGCTCCCCCCGACCGTACCGCCCTCGCCTTCTCGTACGAGCGACTCAACAACGCGAAGAACAGGGAAAACAGAGACGCACCGAGAGACGAAAGGAGAGCAACCCTCGATGATGCCGCCAAGATCATCTCCGAGAAGACCGCTCTCGAGAAGAATCTCAAAAAGCACTCGTTGTTCATCAACGCGTTGTCGTGGAAGAGGTTCTCCACGGCAAACAATAACAAAAAGAAACTGGAATGTAAGAGTAAGAGTGTGTCGACTTTTCGTGCTCCTTTGACGGACAATGCACCGCTCGATAGGAATAAGAATGTTAGCGTTGGGGGGCCATTGTATGCTCGGGCTCCGGTGCCTCCTCTGCCACCGCAGGCGGAGGTGGCTCGGACAAATGCATTAAATAACAATGTTTGTTACGCGGACAAACTCCCAGCAAGTGCGGCGGGATCGGCTCCCATTCCAGCGCCTCGGAAGACTGTAATCCAGGCGTCTACGTCAGAGCTGCTCAAGTGTTTGGGCATGTTCCTACACTCACGCTGTCACCGTCTACGTGATTTCCAAGCTGGTGATGCTGTGATGTGGCTCAGAACTGTTGACCGATCACTCCTCCTGCAAGGCTGGCAGGTAATTCGTTTTTTAATTATACACTTCCATAATAATAAAAGTGGACATGCGCTGTGTGCTCTATGTTACATATGTTGTGTTAGACGCCATATTTCAATGTTTTTGCCCTTATTGCTACAAAAACAAAGCGATAAATGGGTTTGTTTACTAGGAGATTGCGATGATACGATCACATAGCTTCATTGATCTTGATATCGACCCCTATCACTTGCAACAGTTTAAGTAACTATTAGTTGATAAAAAAGGTATTTTACTGGCAATCATAGTAGCTACTGAAACGCAGTCAGATTTGTTAACCTCCTTTTTATTATGGTCAAAATTAGTTAAAAATACTCAAGAGTTTCTGAGTCGAAATTTCGACTGCTCATTGCGATTTGAGATGAAGTATCATCTTCCTTACTCCACCCAGACGTTTGTTCTCGCATAAATAAATAGAGGCAAAATCAAAAAAAAATTGGAAGGTTTTCACATTTATTTTTAAGAATTGTATCATGGTAGTTGAATAATTATAATCGAATGAAGAATTTAACCCCTATTGAGATTTTAAGGCAAAGAACTATGTATACCTAGATTTAATATTAATAATAACATACATTAACCTTTTAAACAAAAGATTTCTCAGAAAAACCGTAAATTTTATTTGAGTGTGATAAAATTGTTTATCGGTAATATCCATATGTTTGAATATGATAAAAGCAGATCAATAATAATAGATGGTATCAACTAATTATAAAATTGTACATAAAATTTAATTGCAAATTTTGCATCTTGTGGTGTATCTATCATTTTATTTAAAATTTCATTCTCAATACTAAAGATTTTACGATTTTTCTTTCTTCTTCTACTTTACCCAATTTACGCACTTACGCTTGGCGAATCAGATGTCAAAAACTAAAGACAATTGAGTTATAAATAGGTCGACGAGTACATAATATTATGATTATTTTGAATTTTGAGTCCAGCATTTATTTAATTTATTAAAATATTTACGTTATAAATTGATATTATTTACTAGTGTACATCTCGTGATAAAATAATTTAAATTTGGAATATGCGATGGTTTCTGTTTTCAAATAGTATCACCGAAAAGAGAGGTTTTATATGTTTTACGTGTCTGTGTGTATCAGTCTGTGGTATCATGGCTTTTAAACGGATGGACCGATTTCAACGCGGAGTTCTTGTTTGGGCGTGATCGAGATGGTTCTTAGCTACATAACATATAAGTTTTATCGGGGGTTATTATTTTTTTTATTTTAGCGTTGTTTATTTTTATTAACCACCTCGTTGGTCGAGTGGCCAGCGTACACGCCTAACTACACCGACTAACCGCGAGGCTCGGGTTCGATTCCCGATGGGGGCAGGCATTTGTGTGATGAACATTTAGGTGTCTGCATTTCCGGGTCTGGGGTGCTTATTAAATTTATTCTGGTATATATTTAAGCATTTCTATGTATTAGTATCGTTGACTAACACCCATAACACAAGCATATAATTTGCTTACTTTGGGGTTAGATTCAGTTTGTGTAACTTGTCCAGAAATATTTGTTTGTTTGTTTATTTGAAATGCAGATGGAGAATAAGCCTTTATTTTGCTAAGTCACAAGTTGACCCGTCTGTCGTCGTTTGTACTTTGCTCGGTATGGTCGATATCTTATTTTTTTTAAATAAATAACAAAAATCTCTAAGCAACAAAACTCGAGAAGTCTGTGTTTGTCTGTAGACATGTTATTAATATTGGCCGTAAGTATATAGAAAATAGAGAATTTGTCTCGATCTCCGTGGGATTCCAACATACGATCTCAACTTGTTGAAAATGGGAGCACACTAGAAGGACGCTAAAAAAAGTAACATAGATAAAAAATATACGTAGGCCTTAAACGTTTATCTTTCTTGCTTGAAATCGGTTAAAAAGGATTAATTTTCCATACACTTTTGAGATCCATGTTTAGATAAAAGATTAACAAAGTATTTATTAGATATACAATGCGAATGTAAACGGATGTAGGTACCCGGAGAGACCATGGATGTAAACAACAAAGTTAACATTCCATTATCAAATCGCTCGGATGTGGAGAAATCAGTAAGTTCGTATGAAAGGTATGATATGTGGAGGAACCTAGTCAGGTCTTCCAGGATCGTGAGATTTGGCCTACCTACTCTCTACTTACTCCGTAAGGGACTTGGCGTGATGAAGTTTATGTAAGTGTGTGCACTTTTGGTATCTACAGTTAACGTGTGTTTCTTATCATAAAGAATCCTGTTCTCATTACCATCCAGTAGCATATCTAATCAATACATTGTGGCATCTTGAATAACTGATATTCAGATAAAGTCCGGGTTATATCTAGTATATATTGTGGACTATATTGTGTGCTATGTTAACCAAGGGTCAGGTCCAATGCTTGCGAAAATATATATAATATTCTATTTACAAATACATCATAAGATAAATTATCATCAGATATACTTATCTTAGCAAAACGTCTTGCCAAATGTTGTGACACATCAAAATTAACCTCAAACGCCAAAATTAAAAAGGAAGGCTATCCATTCGACTGTCCGTGTTTTTGTTTTATTTTGTATGTTTGGTAAGTGTTTGCTAGACCAGAGGGGGATTGAATGTAAAAAGCACCGTCCTTCACCAACACTTCTTTGGCGTCCCTCTATTAGAGATAACAGATAGACCAGGACACTTGCACTTAGGCATGAATGAAATAATTAATAATATGTGATAAGAGTGAAGAAAGCAAGAAGGACAGAACGGACATGGAAATCCATGATGCCACTCTGGAACTAGATCGGACTGTAGGTGTTTTGACATAAACATTCATTTCGATTTTTTTCTGTGTCCAAAAATTTCTGTTCTCTAATCTCGCGCCTCCTAGGCACGTGCCTACTTTGCCTTAGGGATAATACGCCTCTGTGATTGACCAATAACGAACAGACTTGGGTGGTTTGTTTTTCAAAGATAGGTTATGATTCCGAGGCAGTTCCACGCTATCCAGATCCGACTCGTCTTTTGTTAGTTACACATAATGTGAGAATGTTCACGTATTTTAACGACATCGTGTCGAATTACTGGTTAACCATCAAAATTCCGGATTCCAGAAATTTGTACGCTCGTTTGTCTTCCAATCTCGGCTCAAAAACAAATCCAATACTAATTGTTTTTATCAATTTACTAATAAATTTTGTGGAGTGAACTTGAATTTAATCCACACAGACACACGAGAACAAAGCGATAGCGGCGCCTCTACCGTTCAATAAATGTGGTCATCTCATGAATTAAATTATACTGAAACGTTTATGAACTAATTAATTTAATTGCAATAACAAAATAAAATTACAAATATAATAATTATAAAATACAACTAAAGTATATTTTTATTTTAGCACTGTCTTTCTTTAAAATTTATACAAAAAGTAATAAGACAATATACAACATTAGATTCTATCATTATTATATTAAATGTTTCTGAAAATTCACGTAGCTCTGGTATATGCATTTGAGTGTTGCATTTTTTTTTACAGACATACTATTTATTCCGGCAAACTTCCTTTCACCCTTTCAGTTTGTATGGAAAAAGTTAAAATTTTCCTAGTTTCCTCGCAGTTTAACGGGCTAAAAAGTTCTATGTCCGTCATCTGGTCCTAAAACTACCTGTCAATTGTTAGTACAATAGGTTCAGCCATTATTTATATTACATTATAAATAAATAACACCAATTATAAGGAGGAAAGATTTGATTGCTGTTTTTTTTGTATTGAATAGTAGATAGTAGTAATAGAATAGTATTGAAAATTATTTTACGATTGAAAGCGAATACTGTCCCTGATGAAAATAGGCTACTTTTTAACGCAGGGCTATGCTTCATTCCCACAGGACAACGGGTAATAGGACACCGGGTCGCAAAAATGATTCCTCCGTAATTACCTATTTCACATACCTAACTCCTAAATGGTTAAACAGATTTGAAATTCGTAATATTTTTTCGGGTAAGTGGAGCTGCTGTCGGTATATCATTTACACTATAATGTTAACGAGGAAAGATTTGATTGTGTGTTTGTGTGTCCTTAATAGGCTCCGAAACTACCGGACCGATTTGA
This sequence comes from Calephelis virginiensis, assembly GCA_002245475.1. NCBI lineage: Eukaryota > Metazoa > Arthropoda > Insecta > Lepidoptera > Riodinidae > Calephelis > Calephelis virginiensis. Next base: position 55,038 of record NJDC01012366.1, on the reverse strand, counting down.
AAAAACATTTTACTATCAGAAGCAGTTATTATTGCTGATGCACATAGGGTGCCTTATTTCTATGAAACATTAGAAATTTGTCCACCCGTGCGAAGCCGGGACGGGCTGTTAGTATACAGTCTATATGCAGTAGTGTGTACGGTGTGGCGGCGCGTCGCCATGCGTAATCGACTGCGATTCTCTCCTATCGTAATATTTTATTTTATCATTATAACATATTTAGTTCCTGTTACAATCTGTTATTTTTTGCATATTAGGTACTTTTACAAAATAATGTCGATGTTTCACATCTGCCAAGCGTCATGTGACGGTTCACATTTTTTTTTACTTTTAACTACATTTTGTATTATCAGTTGTTGTGTACAATAAAGAGTTAGTAATAAAGTTAAAAATATACATCACAGTCTGTTTCTGTTTGACCTAAAACGTATAAAAAGGGGTGAGATCTTTTCATCGGCCCCACAATTATTGAGCTACATTTCACCTTTCGTATTCATATGCACTAGCTACAAAATGTTCTGCAATTCTTAACGAAGTCTAATTCAGAACGTTCACTTCAAAGCGTTTCACAAATACATATTCATAAAAGCGTTTGAATTTTAAATACTTTAAGTATAAAGTTTACAAAGTGCGTTTTTTTTTAATTAAACGCAAAAATAGGGGTGTTATAAGTTTGACGTGTCTGTCTGTGTGTCTGTCTGTCTTTGGCATCATTACTCCCGAACGGATGCAGTGATTTAAATTTAGTTTGTTTTTGTACTAAGGGTAACATAATATATGGGAGTGTTCTTAGACATGTCTGATGAAAATCAGTTGAGTTGTTTAAAAGTTGTGGGGGTGAAATTGAGGAGATTAACTGAATGTCTGCAAATATACTTGGATATTTTCTACTTTTTAAAGGGAAATTAAGTTCTTGTGTTGGTTTTTTTTTTAATTTTATTTATGCATATTATAAAGCGAAAGTCTGACTGTTACGCTTTCACGGTTAAACCGCTTCACAGATTTTGATGAAATTTGATATGCTTATAGGTAACGACCTGAGTTACGTTAGTAAGAACAAAGGTTACTTTTCTTCAAAAATAACAAACTTTTATACCCATTATTGTACCATGGGGGACATAGTACAATAATGGGGTTGAAAGTTTGTATGAAAATAGTTCACATGGTGACGAAGTTATCAGTAAACCGCTAGTTGTGTTTTATTTTTGAGATAAAAAATAAGAATCCCATCAAAATATTTCTATGTAAAATATTGACACCCGTCTTGTCATATGGCTCACTCTTTCAAAAATTTATTAAATCAATTAGATATCGGATATTATCCGAGGGTGGTGACAAGAGTCTCCGAAACTGGCGTGTTTGTATGAAAAGGGTTATGAATGTGAAGGAAGCAAGACAGGTTTGTCAGGATCGTGAGGTCTGGCACTCGATATTCTCTGCCTACCCCGTAAGGGACTTGGCGTGAAGATATGTATGTATGTATGTAATTAGATATCGTATAGAGTCAGGGATGTACATCTACACTCACTTAAGCCGGTTCAAGACGGTCGTAAACATGCCTTCCAACAAAGGTAACCTCGGAAGAAACTTTGTTTCCATTTTCCGATTATTATTAGATTTGGATTAAATCTATTGTCCAGATGGATGCACACTATTGTTTACAACCAGTGTTTACAACCGTCTAGAACCCCTATAACTTTAAAAGTTTTCGTCTTTTCTCTACCTGGCTGGCGTTAAGTGAAAAATGCAGGTATTCACTGCAGCTCATTATTTTACTATCAATACATATTATAAAACAAAGTCCAACGCCGCGTCTGTCTGTCTGTCTGTTCGCGATTTACTCAAAAAATACATGACGGATTTTCATTCGGTTTTCAATAATAGATAGAACAATTATTGAGGAAGGTTTTAGTGCATGGTAAGTTTATGTTTTGTACAAACCAACGATGTTACAATGATATTAGTTCAATATGTCGGCAAAAATAAGCCGATGGGGAGCTTTCCTCGAAAACGCTGCCAAAACCTTTTGAGTTTTAACAAAACAATGTATGGTGAGATTTTTCCTCTTCGATAGATCTCAAAAAAAAGTAAGCGGTGGTATATGTCTATCTTTAAAGAATAACCCACAATAACCGTTTTTTGCGTTTACTTAAAACAGTAAAATGAAGGGTTTCTTTAGAACATATTTTTAACAATACAGTATTAACCCTTTATCAAATAAATCTGTTAGATACGTTTTGCGTGTAATTTAGATCAAAATTGCCTTTTACATTAGCAGAAAAAAAATAACAAGTAATGAGTTATCAAAAAGTTAAAATCTCCGGGCGCAAATATAATATCGTTGAAGAGTAGCAAAGACATGCGCGCTTACTGCATCCATCCATACTGACATCCTGATATCCAGACATACTCACAAACTTTCGCATTTATGATATTAGTAGGATTTTTATTCTTGAATAACCGAAGCGAAGCGAGGGTGGGCAGCTAGTTAAACAATAAGTTTCTTTGCCATCACAAGAAAAGACGGTCGTATCAAGACAAAAGGTGGTAGCCTTTTTTTCACAATTATTTAATTTCGCGTACATTTAAAATGAGATTAGTCAATTTTGATGGGTTTTTATAATAATTTCATTTAGTTAAAGTGCAGAAAAAAGTTCCATAAATGTTCATAATGTGGTCTGCTGCCCATTTTTAGCCCATACATGTCTTGTTTTTAATATTTTTAATGTAGAGTGTTTTTGATTTTATTCAGTTTTATCATGTTATTATATTTATATATCTATATAAAAACGAAGAAAAAAGGCTATTAAAAACCCTAACGATCCTTCCTGGCTTCGGACAGGTGGACATTTATTCTTTTTAAAAATAAACGTATCATTATGACTATAAGTATATTGTAGGTATTCGGGGAGATATAGGTTGACGTTTTACGACCAATTGACCCAGGTTTAATCCGAGGATGGTATGAAGAGTCCCGAAGATCGGATTGTTTGTATGAAAAGAGCAGGTTTTTAGGAATCGTGACATTTGGCACTCGAAAGGGTCTTACCGTGAACATGTGTGTATTTATTTTAAAAGACACGTCGTCCTGGTCCTAATCGCCTCTGTATCCTAGTGGTGTCCAGTGTTGGACTTTTTTCATAAGTTTCCAGGTTCGATTCCAGGAATGGGCAACAAAAATGTGCTTTTTAAAAAAAAGCAATGTCGCCTATGATCAGATAAATGCCTGGTTGCCTGGTTTGCACCGTGCAGTGGTTGCTAATTTTATAGTAAACTAGCTGACCCGGCAGACGTTGTTCTGCTATTTTTTATGTGATTTTAGTAAAAAAAATGGGATGAGTCACCCTTATCACTTAGGGGTATGAAAATTAGATGTTGGTCTATTCTCAGACCTACTCAATATGCTCACAAAATTTCATGAGAATCGGTCTAGCCGTTTCGGAGGAGTATGGGAACGAACATTGTGACACGAGAATTTTATACATAAGATTTTGCTTAGATTGTTTTCTTAACTGTTTGTTTGATGTTTAGTTTTATTTATATATTTTACGAAATTTAAATCTTTCCATTAAGTAAGCAAATGTTTTGGGTGTTAGTCATCACTTCTAATACTTAAATAGTTACCAGAATAAATTTAATAAACAACCAGACCCGGAAATGCTGACATCTCAAAGTTCATTACTCAAATGTCTGTCTCCGTCGGGAATCGAACTCCAGCCTCGAGGTTAGTCGGCGAAGTTAGGCTTGTGCGCCCAACGAGGCGGTCTTTTGAATGGAATGTTCTATCTGTACAAACCAAAATGTAATCTACAAATAATATTAAAGCAGTCTTAAATACAAAATTGTTGATTTGGATAACAGTTTTTTAAGACGTATAGTTTAGTGTTCAATGACTCGAAACCTGGCCGATGGAAAGCCTATTTCGAGCTTAAAGTAGAGGCACGCTTAGCCAGAAGAATCTTATTCATTCTTGCTTTACATATATAATAATTATCGCGTTCCAGAAATATTGATTTTGGCAGGGCAGTCATATATTTATATAAAAAAAGATATGGTTAACATGGTTTGAATATGATCAGTATTTTTATCTACTTTACATACATACATACATACATATCTTCACGCCAAGTCCCTTACGGGGTAGGCAGAGAGTATCGAGTGCCAGACCTCACGATCCTGACAAACCTGTCTTGCTTCCTTCACATTCATAACCCTTTTCATACAAACAAGCCGGTTTCAGAGACTCTTGACACCACCCTCGGATAATATGCGATTGATCTGATCGTGAAATGTCAGCCTTGGTCTCCCCGGGTACCTACATCCATCCACATTCGCATTGTATATCTGCTTTGTCAATCTTTCATCTGTCATTCTTTCCACATGACCGAACCAGTGGAGCATGCCCTTTCGCATTTTAACACCAACACTTTCTTTCAATCCCACTCTTTCTCGGATTTCACTGTTACGAATGCGGTCAGCGAGCGTTACACCACAGATTTTCCGTAGTGCTCTCATTTCGACCGCATTTATCCTACTTTCATGCTCTTTCTGACATACCCAACTCTTGCTTCCATACAATAACGTTGGAATAAGCACAGAATTATGCAAAGCGAGTCTAGCTTTTTGACTCAAAACCTCGCTTTGGAATAGCTTACCCAACGCTCCATTCACACTATTCCCAGCACTCACTCTTCTCTCTACATCCGCGGTGTACCTTCCATCCCAGCTAAAAGCACCATCATCTCACATCATCATCAAACTACATCATCAACCAAAACTCTTACATCCGTTCTGGCTACGTCTCTTTCAAACACCATTATTTTTTGGTTTCAAACACCATTGGTTTTCATCGCATTCAAATGTAAGCCTCTTTCCTTACAATCTCCTTCCATAACTGTGACCAGTGTTTGCAGCTCAGATGGTGTAGAGCCCAAAAGTACAGCATCATCTGCATAAAGCAGGCAGTTCACCACTTGGTCACCCATACGCATTCCCACATTCAATGATCTTAACCTTTGAAGACATTTGTCCAAATATAAGATAAACAAGCGCGCTGACAACACACAACCCTGCTTGACGCCAATATTAACATCAAACCAAGGCGATATGTTGCCATCCACCCGCACGAATGCTTTACAGTCTAAATACATTGACTGCACCGCACGCAGCAGGGACCCGACTATCCCATAATCTGGCAAAATGTCCCAAAGTTCCTTACGTACAACCCTATCAAACGCTTTTTCGAGATCTACAAAACCGCAGAAAACCTTCTGACCAACAGCCAGATGCTTCTCTACAATGTTACGGAGCGAAAACGCTTGATCCGTACATCCTCTTTCAGACCTGAAACCGCCTTGAGCCTCCCACAATGTTCCATCGGACATCCCTTGCATCCTCCTTTCAACTATTTTTCCATACACTTTTGATGCTAAACTGATCAAATTAATGGCCCTGTAACTTGTACAGTCCATGCGTACAGTACATTTATCTACTTTAAAATGTAAAATGTCGCGTAGTTTTTTGTAGACGTTATTTCATACTGTAGACAGGGTTACAATACTTGTATAAACCAAACTGGAAGATTTTTTAAGTAAATGAAGCAAGGGATGGAAATTTATAATTACATTGATGTTGAGCAGCATCACATATTTGCCGGTGGTATGATAATAGATTGCTCGTCGTGAGCAGAGCCAATGGACACTGAAGGGGGAAAAGCCGATTGCAGGTTTTAGAGCATAGCCAGTATAATTTGTTTATTTATGATAGTATCGCCTTTGTGGTCTAGCGGTTCAGTTGTTGGACTTGACTGCATGAGGTCCCGGGTTCGAATCCCGGGTCGGGCAACAAAAAGAAAATCGGATTTTTCCAATTTTCTAATAAAAAAAAATGTTGCTCGGGATAGGATATGTGCCCGGTTGGCGATAGGCTTGCCACCTATCACATTATGGGACTTAGTATCTTCGGCTAGTCGTGGGTACCCTGGTTGTGCCTCTGCCTACCTCTTCGGGGATATGGGCGTGAAGATACTTTATGATAGTACTTAACTAATCAGTTTCGTTATAGAAATAAACCGGAGGTATTATTATACATCCAAGGAACTAGGGAGGTTAACCAACATTACAAGAGTCTCCCGAATATTCCACCCTTCCGGTTTTGGGAACCCTAGTAGTAGAACATTTCTTTTCCTCATTCTTTTATCATCAATTGTTTTTGCAGCGCATGCTATGAGAGATATGTTATAGCTATTTTACACCTTAGGTTACATTTTCGAAATTATAGCAGGGATTCCTATTTTTTTAGTAACAAATTTAGCTTATAATCATTAGGAATGACGTCGGCTTATACTTAATGGTCAAAGAATGTTTTCAAATAGGTCTATTTGTTTCGGAGCCTGTTAAATATAAACAATCAAATATTTCTTCTCTATAATTAGGAATTAAACGAACTTACCTTGTGAAGTTCAATTCCAATAATACGAGGGCTTAAACGGAAGACGATTACCATACTTTACATAGCAGCAAACGAGATGGTGCTGTCTCCGTCACACTTTTACAGACCCAAAACAAGTTATCTTCCGTCTCCCTCACTCATTTACCTCGCTCGACACCATGGTCTGCGCGCCATTACTTTTCAGGGCTTTTTGTTACGGGTATATTAATTCGGGAGGGAGGGAATGGTAATCGTCTTCGGTTTAAGCTCTCGTATAATTGGAATTGAACTTCGCAAGGTAAGTTCGTTTAATTCCTAATTATACTTAAAGTTTAAACCGAAGACGATTACCATACTTTACATAGCAGATGTTTAGAGCAATGGCCCAAAAAAAAAAGGAACAAAAATGCAATAGTTTATGTAAGGAACTTATTGATACCTAAATACATATTATTATTTTCTTATTGTAACTAATAGAATTTAACTTTTTTGAATATCATTAACTATAGCATTAAAACATTATTTATTTATTTTGAAGAGACAATTTCTCGATTTTAATGCTTAAGAAAAGCATTTGATTTATTACTCCAACTTACGGCTTTCTTATCCTCTCCGCGCTAACGCCAGCTTTGTAAGCAGTTGATGTAGATACATGACGGGTGCTGTGCGCTCCGAATACACTCACATCGATACCGCTATTGCACAGGATCCTCTTAACCCAATGACTAAATTGTCTGTGGGCCTACTTTGTGACATGGTTTTTTGATACTGAGAAAAAATATTGTCGCTGGAATATTTCCTAAGCAGCAGCACAGATTTTTCGATATACGCTTGTAAAACTAAGGCCGGGCAATTTTTTTTTGATTTTCACGAGTTACCATTTGGTAACTTAAGAGGCTGATATGCCCCAGGCCGTGACTTCTTGATAAGATCTGATACAATCAGTTTGTACTTTTATATTTTTATTACTTAATTTTATTAAGCTTAGAGTTTGCATTGTCTGTGCAGAGGCAATTGCTAATAATGTGACCAGCTTATGTAATAGGTCTTTGAATTTTAACAAATGAAGTGTTTTCATAGGGGTATATGTTTGATAGATAGTTTAAAACTACATTTGTGTCCAAGGTTTTATTGTACTTAGGTTTTGGTGGGTTTTCTTGAAAAGTTCCCTTTAGAAATTAATTAATACAATTGTTATCATCCTTGCCAAGTATAATAGACAGGGCAGATCTATGGGTGTTCATAGTACTGTAGCTGCCTCCGTTTTCAAAAGTTTTTGTAAAAAAGCTTAAGACTTGCGGAGGAACGGCAGTAAAGAAGTCATAACTGTTATTTTGTCAAAATTCCCACCAGTATTTTAACGAACAATTATATTGAGTACTAGTATTTTTTGATAATGAATCCAATATAGTATCTAAAGCATTATGCGAAGTACCTCGTTTTACAAAGGACTTCCTGATAGCTTCGCAGCCACTAGGATAAGGTGTCGCTGTGTGGATGAGATTCTGTGGCTGAGATGGCCAGTCAGGCACAACCATAATAATTTCTTCTACTTTTTAATAATTATTTTTGTAGAAATTTTTAAGATGATACAAAAAGGTGGGAAAGCGTAAAATAGGCTATTGACCCATTTGAAAGTAAAAGAATTAATAATTTTTACATGTGGATCTAGTTTCCATGAAGCAAAGTTAGAATATTTACTATTTTGTGAACTTACAAATAGGTGAAAGTTTAGAGTACGCAAACATTTACTAATTTGTTCAAACACATAATTTAAAATTGATCATTCCGTGTCAATATTTATAGTGTGTGATTCGCGATCAGCAATTATATTGTTTTGACTTTATGTAAGAAGCGAATATATGTAGATGTCGAGCATCGCACCATTGCCATATTTTCCTAGCTGTAATATCCAAGTAAGGGTGTTGAATACCATTCAATTAATATAGCTATAGCCGTAGTGCTATCTATTCTTAATAGTGTGTTACAATTGAACATATTACGAACAGATACTTTTAGCCCTTAAAAAGCGGCCTCTAATTCCAATGCGTTAATATGCCAACAAGACCTATGGTTATCCCTATGGTGAAATATTACGTCTGATTCGGACAACACAAAACATAGAATAACACAAAATCGCGAAATGCCGCGCAGACGGTGGCGTCGAGCGAGGTGAATGAGTGAGGGAGACGGAAGATAACTTGTTTTGGGTCTGTAAAAGTGTAACGGAGACAGCACTATCTGGTGTGCTGCTATGTAAAGTATGGTAATCGTCTTCGGTATAAACTTAAAGTATAATAATAGTGTAGAATATATAACGCATTCTCAGTGATTTAATTAAATTGGTTCAGATTCACCGAGTTGTTCGAGTTCTTTTGTGTTTTTTTTTGGCCGCTTCGTTGGTGTAGACGACTAACGCATCGATTAACTGCAAGGATCAAGGGGGTGATTATGTATCTCAGTTGCCAACTCAAACTGCAAAAATGTACATCAAATGACGATGTTTGCTATCTCTATTGTATTTCTGTTGTTCACTGGAGATAGATAATATAAAACACGACATTTGACAGCTATTTGATGTACACTCATCCACTTTGAGTTGGCAACTGAGATACATAATAAACACCCAGTTTCGATTCCCGACGAGGGTAGCCGTTTGTGATACTAGATCTTGGTGCGTTTATCAAATTTCTTAAATTTGTTACAGTTATGCATTTTTATGCATCTGTATCTTTGATTAGCACCTATAAACCAAGCGAATAGTTATCTTAGTTTAGGGTTAGATTCAATTTGTTAATTTGTCCAGACACATTAATTAGTTATTTATTTATTATTACGTGCAACTTAAGTTTGAATGTCAAAATCCAGCTTATTGAGGATGGCTTATTTTAATTAAGCTGCAACATATAAAGTAATATAACAGTAATAAGAATCTAAATCAGAATTAAACATTTAATCCAGAAACTTGCCAGCGGTCCTAAAGAAGTCAAAATATTAAGGACTCGCGAGCAACTGCTAATAGAGTTTTAGACAATGGTGGAAATTTTTTTGCGCACTCACTATACCAATTTTAAGTTATCGCTGTCTTCTTTCAGAAACAACAGAAAGAGACAGAACACTTTTAGTGCTGTCAAATTAGACCGTACACATAAGATTTTAAACTTAAATCGTCGCGAATTAATAACATTTTTAATTATTTATACGGGATACTCACGATCTCTTTTTATTTTATTTGTCCATTGGATAGAACTACATAATCCACAAATAGTTTCTACAGAATCCCACTACATTCCTCGCCTAGTACGTGAAGCTATTGAAATTCGAAATACACCAAATAATTTCAATAGGGAAGATGGTTTTAAGTTGGCCCAGGCGTGGGATCCAATTGTTGGTCGGTGCCGGTCTATAAATACAAAAAGTGCCGTAAAGTGTAGGGACATAGTTAGTGTTGTGTGTCGCGATATAGTGCCCAGAAATGATAGTGACAAGGACGTTCAAAAAAGAAGAATTAGACGGAGGGTTGACAGGCTCATCTGTCAGTAGATCCTCCTGTCAAAAGTTACAGCTCGCCGCCGCAGTCCCGTCGTGACCACGGCCTATGCAACTAGGCCGAAATATCGACAAATAAAATAAAAAGAGATCGTGAGTATCCCGTATAAATAATTAAAAATGTTATAGACCGTACACGTCATTTCTATAGACGTTTAATCGATCACTCGTAAAACTTTGATTAAAAACATCACAATTTGGCACGTCCGGACTAATCTGACATGCCTAAAACGTTCCATATCTTTTTATGTTTATGTTTCATTTGAAAAAGATAGCATGCATCTAAAGTAAGTTTAGTTTGTGAACAGCAGAATTACCACCATTGGCTTGCATCCGTCTGGACCGTAGATTCAATCCAAATTTAATGATAATCGGAAAATGGAAACGAAGTTTCTTTCTACGTTACTTTTCTTGGAAGGCAAATTTACAACCGTCTAGAATCCGCTTAAAAAGAGCAGTGTTCAGTGACATTTACACGGCACACGTGTCATTTAAAAGATGAACTTTTAAATTAACCTTGTGTGTTAGAATATATCTATGTGTTATTTATAGAATAGATGATATTCAGAAATTATTTAATCTAGCACAGGAAGTAAATATTGTGATTGGACACATTTCTAACAGTACGACGGGAAGATGCTCAAAAAACAATATTATGTTAATCCACTGAGTTTTCAGAACGTTTTTTTTTTTCTAAAAAGGGCTGTGTTGGTTTAACTTCGGTCTTTTAAAAAAACTAGCCATTGACTTAAAATAAAAAAATATTAGAAATTAAGAAAAGAAGAAAAATATTAGAAATATTAGAATTTTACAGCTAAGAACTTTTTTGTTTTTTGTTATTTTAAAGACAATGAAAGATTTTTAAAATATCAAAATGTGTTCTTTTAGTATTTTTCTAGCATACATACATATCTTTAAGCCAAGTTTCTTATGTAGTAGACAGAGAGGTTCGAGTGCCAAATCTCTACGATTCCTGCAGACCTTTCTGGGCTTCCTCCATATTCATTACCCTTTTCAAACAAACATGCCGGTTTCGAAGGCTCTTGACACCACCCTTTAATAATACCCGAGCCGCCGAGCGAATTGATCGTGGAATGTAAATCTAGGTCTCTCCGGGCACCTTCATTCATCCACATTCGCATTAGGTAGATATATCCTTTTTGTCAATCTTTCATCTGCCATTTTTTCCACATGACCAAACTATCGGAGCATGCCCTTTTTAATTTCAACACCAAAACTTTCAATCCCACTCTTTCTCGAATCTCACTGTTACTAATACGGCCAGCAAGCGTTAAACCACATGTTTTTTGACTATTTTTTTGAAAACGGGCTCCTTTGTAGAATAGTCCATCTAGCTCCCTTGCCAGGCAGCTCGTAAAAGGCGAGCATAGGCTTACCATCACTAGCACCGTGACATCCGACTAGGTGGTAGAGTTTGGCAGCGACTCGCCCGGATCGGTACCACCGCCTTACCTATTCCTGTCGACATAACGTCATGACGAGTTCCGGTTCGGAGGGTAATAACAAATAAAACATTTCACTTTATTTTAATATAAGGGTTAGATACTACAATTTTATATAGTAAAATTATTCATCAATAGAATACAACTTGATACAACTTTATTTGTTAATATTACATTTTATTACTATACCATACTATTTCAGACAAAAAACATGTAATAAATCATTAATATAATAAAACATTGCCGGTGCATTAAATAAACGTGATTATCTTCAAGCAGCTGTTAGTGAACTCAGAGACTCTCTAGGTAAAGTACATGTTATTTGTCTCTCTGAAACATTTTTAAAGCAAGGTTCTGAACAAAATTTTAAAGTAGATGGATACTATACAACTTCATATTTCTCTCGCTATAATCAGCGTCGTGGTGGCACCTGTATATTAGTAAGTAAAGAACTTAATTTTAAAACTCTGGATTTACAAATGCACATACCCTACTCTTTTGAATGCTGTGCAGTGGAGATAATAAACTATAATCTAAAAATAATATGTATATATCGTACTCCTAGTTCAAATGTAGATATCTTTCTTAATAATTTGGAATTGTTATTAGAAAAAATTAAGAAAAATTCTAAAAAGAAATTTGTTTTATGTGGAGATTGAAATATAGACCTTTTACAATCTACAAATACTTATAAAACTTTAAAAAGCATTTTAGAAAATAATAATTTATGTCTACATATTTTGAAACCTACAAGAAAACTTGCATGTTTAGATGTAATTGCTAGTAATTTAGAAAATGTTTGCTCTGACACTCACATTCTTTGTTTATCTGACCATGAAACAGCACAAAGTATACAAGTAGACATAAAGCCAGTTTCATATTGTAAACCGAAGCTTACCTTTTGGTTTGAAACAAAGCGTATATTTGGACAAGAAAATATTAATAAGTTCTATGAATGTCTGTCATCTTTAAGTTTTAGTGAAGTTCTTACTTGTGATAATTGTGAAGAGGCTTTTAATGAATTTCATGATACTTTTATGTTATTTTATGAATTATGTTTTACAAAAAATCAAATTAAGGTGTCAAACAAGCCAATTAAAAACAAATGGCTGTCTAAAGGTCTTTTAAAATGTTGTAAAGTAAAACGTCAGTTGTATTTAAATTATCGTTATTCCCAATTTAACAAAAAGGGAAATAAGATGAGTTACATACGCTATAAAAAGGTATTATCTAAGTGTATACTAGAATCTCAGAAACAAGCATCGTTAAAATATATTGAACAGTCTTCTAATAAGTGTAAAGCTTCATGGGATATAATTAAAA